>CATIWR010152278.1:0-35593 GCA_949677035.1 Omphalea diandra
ATACTTCCTATAAATAAAAGTGTGTGTGTGTGTGTGTGTATATATATATATATGTGTGTGTGTGTGTGTGTACGTATGTATGTATGTATTCATGTTTTGGTTATTTTATGACACTTTTTTCCTTAACATGAAATAAACAAATTTAGTATTATTGTTATTTCAAAATTAATTTTATTACCGATTTTTTTATCTTATGTTTTTCAATATTAAAAAAATATTTTATTAAATAAGATGCGAAAATAAAAACAAATAAAAAAATGCAATTACCAGTTGGAGACATATCTGCAAATTCAATATGAGAAATGAAAATTTTGTTTATGAAAAAATTTAATATTAAAGTGCACAAATACATGCATTATAATTGAGGTTATATTAAAGAGAATAACTACATAAAAAATGTTGCTCAACTAAATTTTACATATTTATCAATACATTTAAGATTCAGACTTTTCTAAGTTTATTTTTGTTGGACTATGTTGGTTTAACCTAAGTCCTGAACTTATTTTGATCTTGACAATAGAGATTGATCAATACTAATACTTTCATTTTGTGTTGTGTTGCAGATTATAAGGTAGTTTTTTCATTGGAAGTTAAGGGTGGACAAAGCTAGGCCAGAGGAATTAGCGGGGTAATTTGCAACCACGACATAGTTGAAAGAAGTGGAGCTCGAGTCACATAGGAATTCAAGATGGGTATCGTATAAGGATTCGCGACCATGACTTTCATAGTGAGAATGGAGGGAATCAAAGCCAAAGCCACAACCACAACGTGCCAAGTATTCTAGGTAACTATTGAATACAAAAATCGTGAGGGCAAATACTTGGTAGCGATCGCGACTTAAGAAGCTATAGTTTCCTCACTAAATAAAGAAATTCGTGGTTTAAGTCGCGCTCAAGACATAGCTATCTTGCGACTGTGACTTTTGATAGTTGTTAGAGCATAACGACTATATTTTCCTAGACAACCAATAGACAGCTGGTACGTGGACTAGTTGTAAGACATAAATGGGGTTTTTTGTGAAATTTTTGGCTCCATAATGGAAATTGGAAATTCGCGATCGCGAAATGGTAGTAGCGACCGTGACTTTCACCTGACAAGCATTTAATGCTAAATTTTCCCAGTACATCTTGGAGATTTATTGATTGTTTTAAACTAACGTCTCTTTGGTGGATATGAGCTATGAATACTCAACCATGAGATGTAAATGTAAGGGAATTCATTAATTTGTAACCAAACTCTTGCCTTTTTGCTACTCAATCTTTCATTCTCATTTATGTGGTGTTAATTGTTAGGTGTGAGTAATAAACACTATTGTAAATAGGTTGAGAGTTAGCCTAGAGTTAAAACTCTTGTGAAAGATTTTAGTATGAGCCTGTAAAACACTTATGAGAGGTTTTTGTGTGAGCCTAGAAAACACAAGATATAAGGTTTTTGTGTAAGCCATAAACACAAGTTGTAAAAATTTGGTGTGAACTTGGAAAGACTAGTTGAGTTGAGTAAAACACCCAATTGTAGCGAATTAGAGAGTGGACATAGGGTTTGTTAACACACGAACCACTATAAACACTTATGTCAATTTTCTTTTCTCCTTCCCAACTTCTTAAACACATTTATCTTACATTTTATTTTTTAGTCAACCACCAATTTAACCCCCCCTTCTTAGTGTCCTAGGCCAACAAGTGGTATCAGAGCCAAGTCTCACGAAAAGCCTTAATTGAGTGAGTAAAGATCAATGGCACAAGAAGGAATCCATACACACCTCAAGCCTTATTTTGATGGAGCAGACTATACTCTTTGGAAGTATAGGATGAAGATCTATCTAGACATTGATGTGGTGGATTTATGGGATGTTGTTAAAGAATAGAAGCCACCACTAAAGTGGTAGATGGGAGTGAAGAGCTAATCCCTAGAGAAGAATAGGGTGAAGCACACAGAAGATCAAATGACAAAAATCAAAGAGTCATGACAATCCTTCTAAGTTCCCTCTCAAGAGAAGAAACTAGAAGGGTACAACATTTCCAAACTGCTCATGGTATTTGGAAAACTTTGGAGAACTATCATGAGGGCATCACCTTGGTGAAATCTAGCCGACTTGAGATGTACGTGACAAAATGAGAGTTATTCATGATGAAGGAGGATGAGAGCATAACAAATATGACAAACAGGCTCTTAGCTATTGTTACCAACATGAAAAAGTTCGATAGGGTTCTCATAAACCATGAGGTAAACTCTAAAATTCTAAAGTCTTTATCTTTTGAGAAATTTGATGCTAGAGTATGTAGTATCCAAGAGTCCAACCCGAAAATAGGAAAGGTGCCAATGAATATTTTGATAGACAAACTCTTAATTCATGAGTTAGCCTTAAAGAAAGATGAGGAAATGAAGAAAATGAGGGGCCAAGCTAAAAAATTTGAAAACTAAGAAAGGAAGACATTAGAACTCAAATCATCTTCAAAGGAAAAGGAAGTAGAAATAATCTCAAGTGAAAAAGAGAGTGACAAGGAGGAACTTGCATTGCTCTCTAAAACGACCAAGGAGCTTATTAGAAGAAGAAAAGAAAGAAGGAACTTCAAGAAAATAGATGTTTAGTTATAAGGCAGTATATGTGTTAGTTAATGTGCTCAATTACACCTTTGGTTTGTTGTCCCTTGGTAATTTAAAAAGAGGTTGAATAAGGCAATAACAAGTAAAAACAATTAAGTTGTGTATGGAAATAATGAGAAATTGAGACAATCAATTTATAAAGGTTTGACACAATCCTGCCTGTGTCCTTTCCTCTAGTCTTTCCACTAGAGCCTTTCACTATCAAGATAGCTTCCAGGTGCTATCAATCACCTTTACAACAGTAGTTTTTAGGCACTACCAAGCCTTTACAAGTAGACTTTTGGGTGCTACTAAAACCATTTTCCAAAGTAGTTTACAGGTACTACCTTAAACCTTTTACAAAAATAGTTTTAGATATTCTATGATCTCCTAAACCAAAAACTTTCTCTAAAGAATTTACAACTTAAAGATGAAAAAGAATACTCTCACTCAATTAATAAATAATAAAGAATACACTCACATGAATTGCTTAACTTGGTGGAGAGTTTTGAGAGATGTCTTAAAGCTTGTTCTTCAACTCTATTTTGAAGATGACTTTTGCAAGTTTTTGACAATGATCTTCCCTTGAGACTAGATCAAACTTATTTTCAACCCTTTATTAAAGATTACCTTCACAACAAAATATACTCGCTTTTAACTTTTTTTTTTCTTTTTCATTACTTAATTCTATTATAAGAGAGTTTTTTTTTATATGTAGAGACACATAACTAGTCGTTAGAAAGAAGATTGTCACTCTATGTCATAAAGTAGTCACTCAATGCATGTTAGACAATCTCTACGCCTGTTATTAGGTGAGAATACAACTTCAATACTCGTTGATTGTATTAAAATGCCCGTTGGAAGTAGCTGTTAGAAAGAGATCTGCCTAAACATTTCTCATTTGGCTTTCTTAATTTTTTGGTTGCCAACTCCTTTAACGACTGTTGGAGCTTCTCAACGCCTATTGGAATTCAACTTCAACTCTTGTTGAGATATGGACAATGCCCGTTGAATTTTCTAGAAGGATGTGAAACTTGATGCTATATTTTTCAAGTTTTTCTATAGTGCTTCAATGGTTGTTGGGTTGCTTTCAATACCCATTAATGCCTATTGCAATATATGAAGGTACTTCATTAGAAGGTCTAAAAACTTTAGCTTTGCTTGGGATCTTTTCCAATACCCATTATTAAAATGCCAATGCCCGTGTCAAGGCTTTGGGAGTTTTATTCACATCAAGTTATTTAGTCTAATGACTATTGTGAAAATGCAATGCTCGTTGAGGTCTCGATGAGCCATGCTCATTGCAAAAATGCAACGCCCATTATAAAGGTCAACTTATGAAGCTTAAGTGTTTGAATCATCTAATGCCTATTGATTCTTGAGAGAACCACTGGTTAAGAGGTCTAAAAGACTTTACTCATAATTGGGTGTCACTTCAATTCTTGTTGATAAAGTCACATTGTCTGTTGAAATGCAGCAACACCTGTTGGCTTTGAGTACTTAGAGTTTTTAACCAAACTCTTTTTTCCAAAAGCATTTGATAAAAAAATTGATGTACCTGCAAGATTTTACGCATTAACTTGGACAATAGTTAGCTTTTAGATTTGTTTGTAATCATAAAAACAAGCTTAGTTCATCAACCACCCAAGCTAGGTTCAACATTCTCCACCTTTTTTATAATGACAAATAATCTGTCAAGGATAATCAATCTTGCAAGAAGTGAAAAAATGTACATCATATAAACCTTAAGTATTAACAACTACCAAACAATATTTCAAGTGCATAAGTTATAATAGATCATTTTACTCTTCTCTTTATTTCAAAATTTTATGTATTGTTAGAACAAGTTATACATTCCAAGTTCTTTTCAAAATAAATTCACACATATATCAAACATGCATTACATTTGCCTTGGCTTGCTTTCTTATACCTTTTCCCTAAACTTATTTACTTACACTCTTACTTTTCCTTGGTATTTCTTCCTTTTGTCATTATAAAAAAGAAATACACAAATATAACAACAACAAAGGAAATGAAATCTCAAATTAATAGTATAAGAAAAATGAGAAAATATTTATAACATTAAAGAAATATTATCCTTTACATCAACATTTTTTGAGCAAACAAAAATAAAAGAAATGAAATAAAGAAAAAAAAATGCAACATGAGATTACTAGAAGTGAGGGTCTTAAGAATTGTTCTAGGGTTTATCCTTGGATTCTGCTACTGCATCTGACTCTGTTGGAGTAGTTTGACTTCTAGTTGGAAAATTTAGCCCTTCCATTATCCAATATAAGGTCTAGTTAACAGCCTTCATTTCCCTTTGACGTTTTTATACCTTTTGGTGAAGAGAGGTAGTGAATGACTCAACCCATTGAAGAATACTAGTGATGGTTGCCAGTTGATCAAGAACCTTTTACTCAAAGAATGAGTGAGAAGTAGCAGTAGCGAAAACATTAGTTCTAGTTTCTTCCATAGCAATAATCCCTGCTCTTATGACTTCCTCAACCTCTTCATCATCTTGTTTTGGTTCAAGTAGTTCTCTTTCTTTTAGAATTCTTCTTATTAGGCCAGAGTTTAGCCTGTGAAGGATCCCTATGCTTAGCAACATCTTTTAGCAAATGGACTTATTGTGTGGTAGTTTCTTCAACATAATGTTCCTTATCTCCAATTCTTCTTTTATTGAGGGAATAACCTTTACAAGCTTGGCAATCTTGGTTATGTAATGCCCCATCATGAACTCATTCCCTTTGTCCACTTGTCCATCTATCCTTTGCATTAATAATAGGGGTGTGTTGATCCTTTTTCTATTCTTCATGCACCATAGATAAAATAGGTATATGATGGTGCAATTGTCATTAGATTATGGTCTGTCATTGATATTTCAGGTTATGAATTAGTAAGCTATCCTCAAGGGTCGACTTTTTATCTTTAATACCTTTTTTGTTATTACTATTGTAATTGCTCTTCCTATCTATGACTGACTTTCAAAATTGGTTTACATCTACTTTGAAAGTGGAAAGATGCTCTGTTATTCCAACAATGGTGGCATTAAAGCATTTTGCCAACTCATTTAGCCTTAGGGTATATTTTTTCTCGAAAAGTTTGAAGTTGATCGTACCTTCCTGTGTATATGCATGCCAATCACTTCCCAGAACTTTTAAAGTGGTGAGAAGCTCTATTATGAGCTCTAGATAAGAAGGCTCTTTTATGTGACAAAAGAGTTCGTACCCTATCCCTGTCATAAGTTCTTCAATTTATTCTGCCATTCCATACCTCTGTAAATCACTCCATTCAAAAAATTTACCTACCCTAAGATGTCTTTTGAGGAGTTTGAAGGTCAATTCATTCTTTTTCTCTATTTTAAGGTGGAATTTTTGGAGAATAAGAGGGGTTTGCTCTGTTTCTATCTCCTTCCCTTTTCCATTTGATTCTAGAATAGATTTGGATTTCTTCAAGCATTGAGGTACTAAAGATGGTTCAGATGTCCTTTTTTTCTATTGTGCTAGCATTGAGGCTAAGTTTTCCTTAGTTTTTGAGCTTAAGTAGGAGGGTTAAAGGTTTGTCCTAACCGATTGCTTGTATCTCCTGGTTGATTCAACTTTGAGTACCATTTGGTTTAATGTTTGATGATAGATGCAAATGAAAAGCATAACAAATAGTAGTAAATGCAAAGAGAGATAGAGAGAGCCAAAGCACAGTAAAAGCAAAAGTAAAACAACTGTAGGGTTGAGGGGGGTTTATATAAAAGTTTGAAGAGTTCCCTGTTCCTTTAAAAAATATGACTGTTGGGAGTGTTCAACCACTGTTGTGATTAAAACAATGATGATTGGACATGATCATTAGCTTGATCAAACAAGTGTTTTTTTCATTCAATAATGATTATTGCTCACAACGCCCATTGGGTGAAGAATGATGATTGTTGGAAATTCACAACGATTGTGGGGACATATAGAAGCTAAAATGTGGAACTCATCAATAACACAACAATCATTGGCAAACTTGTAACAACTGTTGGCTATGTTTTCCAAAAGAAAACTAAGTTTAAATTGGATTTTCCAAATAAGCAAACATTTTGAAAACTTAATTAATGTAAATTATTAATCAAACTCAATGATATAGTCATGAATTTAATTAATATATGGACATTTGATCAAGATAATACACAATTAAATAGACTATAAAGACTTTAATGGTAATCATTTCAAGCAAAAGTCAAGCAATATGTCAATCCTCAACCAATCAATAATTAGGCATGAATCATCACAGGTGAAAAAGAAGAACCTATTGATGTTAACTCAATATGCTTCCATCAACCATTCTAAATTCTCTTTTGATAAATTACATCTTTTCGTCACAAAGAAGTTTAGTGAAAATATTGGTTAATTGATGGTTAGTATCAACAAATTCCAATAAATATCACCATTACTAACATGATCCCTAAGAAAGTGATGCCTTATCTTATATCTATATGCTTACCCTGACAATGCTAAATGGGATTCCTAGACAAGTTGATGGCACTAGTGTTATCATATTTGATGGCCATTTGATTTATAATAACCTTATAATCAAGAAGTTGTTGCTTCATCCCTAGGATTTGAGCACAATAAAGACCTGCTGCGACATACTCAACTTTAGTAGTAGACAAAGCAACCAAATTTTTCTTTTTGCTACTTTAAGATACTAAAACATTTACCAAGTAATTGACATATGCTTGAAGTGCTTTTTTTTTTTTTTAATCTAGGGTACATTCGATAAAATCAACATCTGAAAATTCATTTAACTTAAACTCTTAGGATACCAAAGTCCTAACTTGGAAGTATAAACAAGGTATTTGAGTATGTGTTTTATAGCATGCATATGAGATTCCCTTGGATTAGATTGATATCTAGCACATAAACACACACTATACATAATGTCAGGCTTAGATGTTGTTAGATAAAGAAGACTACCAATCATATTTCTATATAGCTTTTGATCCATAACCTTGCCATGTTCATCTTTGCTTAGCTTGATGTTGGTGCTTATTGGAGTTTTACATGATTTGTTATTCTCAATGTTAAATCTTTTGATTGGTTCCCTTGTATAGTTAGTTTGGTTGATGAAGATTCCCTCTTTCCTTATTTGATTTGTAATCTAAGAAAAAACTTTCATTACTTTGGAAAAATCTTCACACAAGCAAACATTAATGGCACTAAAAATGTCATCATCTATATATATTTGCACAAATAATAAGTCTTTATTCTTCTATTTAGAAAAGAGTGTTGTGTCTACCAACCCTTTGGAAAACCCTTTCTTTATAAAAAAAAAAGTTGCTCAACCTTTCATACCAAGCTTTTGGCGCATGCCTAAAGCCATTTAAGGCTTTGATGAGCTTGAACACATGGTTAAGAAAGCAATGGCTTTCAAAATTAGGGTGTTGTTCTACATATACTTCTTCATCAATGTAGCGATTAAGGAAAACACTCTTGATATCCATTTGATATAATTTGAAATTCATATGAGATGCTAATGCAAGTAAAATCCTAATGGCTTCCAACCTTGCCATTGGAGCAAAAGTTTCATCAAAGTCAATTCCCTCTTCTTGGTTATAGCCTTTGGCTGCTAACCGAGCCTTGTTTCTAACTATGGTTTAAGCTTAATCCTAAAGACCCATTTGGTTCAAATAATGGAATGTTTTTAAGGTCTAGGAATTAAGGTCTATACTTTGTTCCTTTTAAACTGATTGAATTCATCTTGTATAACCAGTACCCATTGTTCATCTTTTATGGCCTCATATATGGTCTTAAGCTTAATAAGGGAAATAAAAGCAAGATTGGAACATGCATTTCTAAATGATGATCTAGTAGTTACCTGACTTGAAGGATCACCAATGATGAGATCTCTTGGATGATCTTTCTTAAAGATCCAATTCCTTTCCAGTTAAGCTTACTCTTTATTTGGAGTGAGAAAAGGTTGATTTGAATTTTTTCACTTCTTATTTCTTGTGGCTTGTCCACATTCTTCCCTTCTTTTCCAATATTCAACACACTCATGGGACTTGTTAGATCATCAAAATCTTCTTTTATACAACATGCATAGACTTTTTAACAACAAGTGTTCTCTTATTGAAGACTCTATACCCATTACTAGTTTAAAGTATCCAAGGAAAGTTCCTTCATTAGATTTAGAGTCAAATTTGCTAAGGTTGTTTTTAGTGTTTAGAATAAAACACTTGCAACCAAAGACCCTAAAATATGAAATCTTAGACTTCTTATTGTTCCATAACTCATAGGGAGTTTTCTTCAATAAGAGCCTAATTAAGACTCCATTTAAGACATAACAAAAAGTGTTTGTAGCTTTAGCCTATAAATACTTAGGAAGATTGTACTCATTTAACATGGTCTTAGCAATTTCTTGAATAGTTCTATTCTTCCTTTCTACCACATCATTCTATTTTTGTGTTCTAGGAGTTGAGAAGTTATGTGAGGTACCATGCTCAGCACAAAAGCTATGAAATTTAACATTCTTAAACTCTCCTCCACGATCACTTCTAATTGAAGATATTTTCAAATCCTTTTGATTTTGAATTCTCTTGGCAAAAGTCTTAAATGTATTAAAATAAGAGTCCTTGTATAAAAGGAACAATACCCAAGTGAACCTAGAGTAGTCATCCACTATGACAAATGCATAATGCATGCATCCCAAGCTAGAAGGTCCAAATAAATCCATATGAAGCAATTGCACGGGTTTAGTTGAACTTACCTTATTCTTGGATTTGAATGAAGATTTTACCTATTTTCCTTTTTGACATGCTTCACAAACTCCTTCCTTTGCAAACTTGATTTCTAGTAAACCTTCAATTAAGTTTCTCCTTTTTAACTTATTAAGGAGTTCTATGCTAGTATGTCCTAGCCTTTTATGCTAGGTTTTACCTTCATTCACTACAAGTACTAGACACTTTATATCATGGTTAATAAGAGAGTTTAAATCAATGACATAAATGTTATGAATTCTTTTAATAATGAATAAAATTTTGTTATCACTTATCCTTGACACATAACAAGCTTATGGTTTAAACATAACTTTGAGACCTTTGTCACAAGTTGACTTACACTCAGCAGATTATGTTTGAGCTTATTAATAAGCAAAACTTTGTCAAGAATGGGTGAATCAACGTCCTTACCAGTTTTACCTATGCCAATTACTTTAGCTTTCCCATTGGCCTCAAATGATACATTTCTAAGTCCTTCAGATTTCTCTAATTGAGTGAATAACTCATTTTCTCTTGTTATGTGCTTTGAACATCCACTATCTAGATACCGCTCTTGCTTTCCAACCTATGATTTCAAGCACATCTGCAAAAACAAAGAGAATCAAGTCTTGCGTACCTAAATCTTCTTAGGTCCTGAAGGGTTAATTATAGTCATTTTCTCATCATGCCTTTTAGAAAGGCAATGATGGGCAATGTGGCCATAAATACCATAATAAAAGCATTCACTATTGAAGTGCACAAGTGTCCTATTCCTAAGTGAAGCATGCACATGGTGTTTGTGAGATTTATAATTCCTTTGAGCTAATTGTTTAAGAGTGTTTCTCATGTAAGGTGCTTTCATGTGAGGTATGTACTTATATGCATGATTATGCCAATTTCTATGCATTTGAAGACTTTGCCTTTTAGGCTTGTAGGAATAATACATGTAGGTATAGTTAGCCCTATAAGGAGCATGTCTCAGTTGTGTGTGAATAGGTTGAGACTTAGCCTTTTTGCCATTAGTCTTGGCATTTCCTTTATTAGGAACTTTTGGCATTTTCATTAGTTTAGGCATGCTAACTTCCTTAGCCTTGACAAAGACTGTCTTGGAAGTATAAAGAGCAGTAGAGGTAGAAGCATTATATCCTAATCCATGTTTAATGGATGGGCTCCTTTGAATTTCAAGGATGGAGTCTAGTTTCTTTCCTTTTAGGAATTTGCTGAGATTATCCTTAAGTTTAGAATTCTCAGCAGCTAGAGACTTAACCTCCTTAGCCAAAGTCTTTTGACTCTTAGCATAATCTTTTAAGGATTTATTCTCTGTCTTAAGAGTGGAGATGCTAGACTTGAGAGTCTCAACTTTCATGGTAAGCTTGGTGATAATTGAATATAGCTCATCTTTAGAATAAGAATCAAGAAAGTTTACCTCATTCTTACCATCGTTGTCAACATCATTATTGGAAGAGTGCTCACCTGAGGACTCATCTGATTTCTCCCTAATTACCATGAGACATAGATTGGCTAGCTCTTGTCTGGTGTCCTCATGCTGAGTTTGTAAAGTATCCTAAATTTCTTTTGCTGATATGCACATTTGTAGCTTTGCAAATTTAGATTTGTGGATTGCACAAAAGAGAACGTGCATGGCTTATCTATTTTTTAGATTTGCCTTCTTTTCTTCCATTGTCCATTCACTCTTGGGCTCGGCTACTAGAACATCTCTAACCATTTAGTAGGAACTTCTCTTCCTTCTTTGATAATGTCCCATAAATGTATGGTTTCACTGGCAAGAAAAATCTCTATATGATTTTTCCAATACCCATAGTAATCTCTTTTAAATAATGGTGGCTTGTGGAGTGATAGTGATTCCTCATGACTTGCCATGATCTTTACTCAGAGCACTTGAGCCTTGATAGAGAGACATGTCATGATACCAATTATTGTCCTTTGGTGTCCTAGAAGGTGGGGTTAAATAGAGCAGCAAGAAGTAAAAATAATTAAAGCTGTGTGTGAAAATAATGAAAAAATTGAGACAATCTATTTATAAAGGTTCGATACAATCCTACCTATGTCTTCTCCTTTAGTCTTCCCATTAGAGCCTTTCATTATCAAAATAGCTTCCAGGTGCTATCAGTGACCTTTACAATAATAGTTTATGGACACTACCAAGCTGTTATAAGTAGACTTTCTGGTGTTACTAAAATAGTTTCCCAAAATAGTTACATGTACTACATTAAACCTTTCACAAAAATAGTTTTAGATCTTCTATGATCTCCTAAACTAAAAACTTTCTTTAAAGAATTTACAATTTAAATATAAGAAAAAATACTCTCACTCAAGCAATAAATAATAAAGAATACACTCACAAGAATTGCTTGAGTTGGTAGAGAGTTTTAAGAGATGTCTTAAAGCTTGTTCTTCAACTTTGTTTTGAAGATGACTTTTGCAAGCTTTTAACAATAATCTTAACTTGAAGCTAGATCACAATTGTTTTCACCCTTTTATTAAAGATAACTCTCACAACATAATATACTTGCTTTTAACCGTTTTACTTAATTTTGGTGTGGGAGGGTCCTTTTATAGGTAGAGACACTTAACTAGCTGTTAGAAAGAAGGTTGTCACTTCATGTCATAAAGTAGTCACTCAATGTTATTGGACAATCTCCATGCCCATTGTTAGGTAAGAGTACAACTTTAACGCCCGTTGATTATATTAAAATGCCTGTTGGAACTAGTTGTTAGAGAAAGATCTACCTAGACACTCCTCGTCTGACTTTCTTAAATTTTCAATCACCAAATCCTTCAACGATTGTTAAAGCTTCTCAACACCTATTGGAATTCAACTTTAACTCTTATTGAGATATGGATAATGCCCATTGAAGTTTCCAGAAGGATGTGAAACTTGATACTCTATTTTTCAAGTTTTTCCATAGTGCTTCAATGGCTGTTGGTTTGCTTTTAATGTCTGTTGAAAAGGATCTTAATGTTTGTTGCAAATATGAAGGTGCTTAGTTGGAGGGTCTAGAAACTTTAGCTTTGCCTAGGATCTTTTTCAATGCCCGTTGGTAAAATGCCAACTCTCTTGTCGAGCCTTTGAGAGTTTTGTTCACATCAAGTCATTTGGTCCAATAATTGTTGCAAAAATGCAATGCTTGTTGAGGTCTTGATGAGCTATTCCTGTTATGAAGGTCAACTTATGAAGCTTAAGTGTTTGAATCATCCAATGCCTGTTAATTCTTGAGAGTCGTTGGTTGAGAGTTTTATAAGATTTTACTCACATTTGAGCGTCACTTCAATGCCTGTTGAGAATCTTTAACGCTCATTGATAAAGTCATAATGCTTATTGAAATGCAGCAACACCCGTTGGCTTTGAATGCTTAGAGTTTTTAATCAAACTGTTTTTCCGAAAGCCTTCGATCAAAAGATTGATGTACATTCAAGATTTTACACACTAACTTGGATAATATTTAACTTTTAGATATATTTGTAATCATCAAAATAAACTTGGTTCATCAACCTCCCAAGCTAGGTTCAACATGGTTCTCAGATAATAAAAGTATAGATAACACAAACAAATACACATGTAGGCATGCATAAACACAAAGCAATAAGAAAGTAAAAACACAAAGTAATAAGATAGAGTAAATCTGACTTCAAAACGAGCTTGAGTACATAAACAACATCAATTCAATAAAATGTCCCAAAAAAAAAAAAAAAGCCTCTCAATTCTAGAGGAATTACTTGTTCATGTAAATTTTTGGTTAATGAAGTACTCAATTGCAACCTTCTCTATTACCTTCAAACATGCCAATGATTAATGAATATCTCCAAGCAAGAGTAAAGAAATAGTGATAACACCTCATCTAAATGTTAACGCACATTAAATATCTTTGCAGGAGGATCATAGGCATGTTTTTCAAGGAAAAGCTCTTCATAGTGTTACTTCACTATGTTCCTCAAAAGTGGGTGTAGTAGAAGTCATTGTGAAGATTAAAATCCCACATTAGAAAAGTACCTAAAATATAAAGGGTATATAATGATTTGGGTTTAGCTACCAAATTAGTTAGTTCTAACCTTTTAGCAATGGTTAACCCAAACTCATTTTTAAACCCATTTGTCTCGAGTCTAACCTTTACCCAATTTCTGTCACTTTTGCCATTTTAATTCGATTTCTTCAAATTTCTAATATGGTATTAGAGCAAGTTTCGCCCGGTTTTAATTTCTGTTGTTTAGGGCAAATTATATCATGGATCCCTTATCTAGGATACTTTATATGCCATTTATTTACTTTATGTGCCATTCATTGATACGATGCATTTTGGGAGAGATTCACACCTGTGAGTTTTTGAAATTTATTTATTGTTATTAATGACATTAACGAGGATTTATAGTTGACGCTTCTCTATTTTATATGTTTGTTTTCTTTCTTATTTTGGATTTCCTATTTTTGTGATATCTGTTCTGCTTCCTATTTGATTTTTTTGTTCTTTGTTATCTATTATTTGATTATTTGTTCTGGGATTATTTGTTTCAACTGCAATCAATGGATGAAATTTTTGAGAATGAGATTTTTTATTGTTATTCAATTATTGATTTGTTGATTATTCTTCAATTGTTGACTATTATGAATTCTCTGTTTATTTTTATCATTTTAATCTTTAATTGTTAGTTTTTCTGTGTTTTTTATTATGTTTTTATGCATTTGATTCTTTTTGTTCAGTTTATGAGTAATAAACCTGCACTTTATAAAAAAATAAACCTACAATTTATAAAAAAATGAACATACACTTTATAAAAAAAAATAAACCGATAGTTTACTGACAATGAATTATGAATTCTTGATTTGTTTTTATTATTTTAGTCTTTAGTTATTAGTTGTTATGTGTTTTTAATTATATTTTTGTGTGTTTGATTCTTTTTGTTTAGTTTATAAATAATGAACCTACACTTTATAAAAATAGAGCCTACACTTCATAAAAAAAAAAGAACCTACAGTTTATAAAAAATGAACCTACATTTTATAAGAAATGATCCTACAGTTTACTAATAATGAATTATGAATTTTTTGTTTATTTTTATTGTTTTATCTTTAGTTGTTCTTTTTTTTTTTTTGTGTTTTTGATTTTGTTTTTGTGTGTTTGATTCTTTTTGTTCAATTTAGGAATAACAGACATGCACTTTATAAAAAATGAACCTATAGCTTACAAAAAATGACCTTATAGTTTGTAAAAAATGAACCAACACTTTATAAAAATGAACCTACAGTTTCTTGATAATGAATTATGAATTCTTTGTTTGTTTTTATTGTTTTAATCTTTAGTTGTTTAGCTTTTATGTGTTTTTTGTATTTTTTTTGTTCTGTTTTTGTGTGTTCTATAGTTTTTGTTCAATTTAGGAATAATGAACCTGCGCTTTATAAAAAATGAACCTGTGCTTTATAAAAAATGAACCTACAGTTTACTGATAATGAATTTACAGTTTATTCCAAATGAACTTATAATTTATATTAAATCCACAAAATCATCATATAAAAGTTTGGATAAGAAATGAATATATAGTTTATTAATAATAAACCTACACTTAATGAAAAATGAACCTATAGTTTACAAAACATGAACCTATACTTTAAAAAAAATCAATCTACAATTTATATCAAAATAAACTTATAGCTTATAAAGAAATAAACCTGTAGTTTGTTAACTGACTGTAATGGACGTTAATATGGTAAGGTGAGGAGGCACACATTTTTTTCCTGACGTGTGATAGGCCTTAGTCCATGTTACTATATGGACAAAGGTGTATGGTATAAAACTCGTTGTGTAGTATTCGTCTAGATGTCCATGGTACCAGTGGCCTGATTTAATGTTGTCGCTATATTTAATTCAATTTTGATTTCAAAGAGATGAATTTCAATTTCAAGTGGTCAACTAAGTCGTTGCCACTTGAGAGAGGAGTGTTAGGATTAAAATCCCACATTGAAAAAGTATCTAAAATATAAAAGGTATATAATGGTTTGAGTTTAGTTACCTAGTTGGTTAATTCTAGAATTTTAGCAATGGTTGACCCAAACTCATTTCAACCCAATCATTCTTGAGCTTAACCTTTACCCAATTTTTGTTGCCTCCAGCCTTTCAATTTGTCAATTTCAAAATTCTAATATGGTATCAAAATAGGACTGGCTTGATTTTTATTTGTTAGTCGATTTTCCATCTAGATGACTAGTCCTAGTCGCCCAATTCGGTGTTGCTGCTGCATTCAATTTCAATTTCAAGGGGAGGAATGTCAATTTCAAGTGGTCAATTAGGTAGTTGCCACTTGAAGGAGAGTGTTAAGATTAAAATCCTACATTGGAAAAGTACCTACAATATAAAGGGCATATAATGATTTAGGCTTAGCTACCTAATTTGTTAGTTCTAACCTTTGAGCAATGGTTAACCCAAACTCATTTTAAACCCACTTATTTCGAGCTTAGCCTCTACCCAATTTCTGTCACCTCTACCCTTTCAATTCAATTTCTTCAAATTTCTAATATGGTATTGGAGTAGGTCTGACTCAATTTTAATTTATGTTATTCAGTATCCATCTAGATGTCCATGGTACTAGCACCCCAGTTCGGTGTTGCCTCTGCATTTAATTCAATTTCAAATTTAGGGGGAGGAATTTGAATTCTAAGTAGTCAACTAAGTTGTTGCCATTTGTGGGGGAGTATTAAGATTAAAATCCCACATTAGAAAAGTACCTAAAATATAAAGGGTATATAATGGTTTGAACTTGACTACCTAATTAGTTAGTTCTAACCTTTTAGTAATAGTTTACCCAAACTCATTTTAACCCAATCATTCTCGAGCTTAATCTCCACCCAATTTCTGTTGCCTCCACCCTTTCAATTTATCAATTTTAAAATTGTAGTAGCCCCTATAAACAAAAATCGTAAACAATAATTCCTTTAGTGCGTTTGGTGATTTCTTCATGTCCTCTTATATATTCACTGCATTCATAAGAGACCCATCCTTCAATAAGCCCCTAATTATCTCTGTAAACATTTTGAGAATATGGGAATAAATTCTCGCTTCTCATATCTTCCATAAGCATCATAACTTCATATATTTCTCCACTTTTTGTCAATCCAAGGACCAAGTCCTTGTAGAGATAGACATTGGGCTTAGACCAATCTTACTTCTAAATCACTTGAAAAATCTAAAATTTTAATAAGGAGGACATAAGAAAAGTAACATAATTGAACTTCAAATCATACATAAACCTAAGGTTGGACTAGTGATGTAAGATGACCACAATTATGAAGCTTAACCAAGATCGTATTCATGAAACATCTCTTTGTACTTCACATTAAAAGCATTGTAATAACTTTTAGCTTAGGTTAATGACATTAAAACACCAATATTTTCATGTTTTCTTGTGGGTACAATTAACACAATTAGATCCTAAGTAAATTTGATCGTTTTGAGAAATTTTAGTGTTATTGTGAAAATGCAAAAAAGTTCAGATATTTATTGTCATTAGCATTTTAGTTAATTACCCATGTAAAAGAGGTATGACCAAGATCTATTTTTTTCCCAAAAATTATATCAAACAATATACGTTATAAACAACTTTAAAATTTGCTATATTACATACTTTACTAGTAGCATGTACATCGCCAAGTATATTGAAGAAGGATGTTATAGGGCACTTGCCTTATACAAGGTTGCCATATATCCCTCTAAGTGAAGTACCAAATGGATTGGTAAGTCGAACAAGTGAAGAGAAGAACGAATGAGGTCCGAACGACTGAATGAGAATAAATTGGACTTTCACCCAATTAGATGATCAAAGACACTACTTATAATATCCCATAAAAGGACAAAAGTAATGCTCAAATAAGGCGGTTACACAATACACTCCCATTTGAGTTTCATAGGTAAATAAGACAAAAGTAATAGATACCATTTAAGGGATGACAATTGAGAAAGATCTAGTATAGGTCAAGGTATAAATACATCCATCACCTTCATAAAAAGGTATCTTGCTTTTTAAAGTTTACTTACTATTTAGTGATATTCTCAAGTTATCATCTTCATAATAGCCTAAAAAGACACTCTCTAACTTAAGCATCGAAGTGATTATGGAAAACATAGTCCCCTTTAACTTATGTTTGTCTATTCTTAGCTGGTCATTTACCCTTAGTAGATCAAAGAGCCATCAGTTGGTGTTGTCTATAGGAAACTTTTTCATTATTTAATCACCTTATTTGTGAAAAGTTCCCACCTTTACTATTATAACACTTTATTTGTGATACTTACCTTTTGTTCTCAAAGGAAAATGGTCGACCACTCTATAAATGCACCATACCTTTCACAAAAAGAATGGAGCTCCTCAGAGTACATGCCATTTAACTACTCAGCCAACCTAGCGGCTACAACAACAACTACTGTTATTGAAAATGCATTAACCTATTTTTAGGAGGCCCTGACAAGGACCATGAAGATGGCCTTGGATTCCTTTAATGAATATTTCATTAGAGCCTTACATGCAAATATCGTGGCATGCAATCATTCACCACCAACATAAGGGCCTCAAATAAAATAGCCACCTATGTAGGCCAATCCTCAAATCTCTAAAACCGCTACCCATAACAACAAGACTGGAACATTAGCTTAAGAAAAATGCCCAAAATTGACCTAGAAGAAGAGGTAGACCTCTCAAGATAAGCAGTCTTGAGCCAAATCTAATTTTGTAAAGAGGTACTTAGAGGCCTCTTCCTTAGCCTGGGGCATCATACAGGAGAAGTTTCCCAAAAAATGGAATCTTCCTATTTTACAAATGTATAACGAGGCAGGAGATCCTCACACGCATTTGTCTACCTCTTGAACAATGATGTTACTGAAAAACATATCAAATGCCATATTATGTAAGATTTTTCCTACTACTTTAACTGAAATAACATAAAGGTGGTATCTTCAATTACCCTATAGTTTTATGTACTCATTTAAGGAATTAGAACATGTCTTTTTAGTAACATTTGCCACTAACATCCCTCGCAAGAGGAAAACTAGTTATTTAAGATCTTTTAGCTAAATGGAGGGTGAGTCCTTTTGGGAATATATTGAGAGGTTCAACAAAAAGGTGATGGATATAGAATCCATAAATGTAGAGATAGTCGTGGGGGCCTATGATCCGAAACCACTTTCAGGCGCTTAATGGACAAACTTCATACCAAAACAATCATCTCTTATTTTGAGTTGATCTCTATATATCATATATCATCGAACTGGATGAAGGAAATAATGAAGAATGCAAGAATGGTGAATGTTGGAACAACAAGAAGTCCAAGTAGAAAGATTTGACAACTTTGATCGTCGAACACTTCAAACCTATACACTTCCATCAAATCAAATGAGGAGTAGTAAAGGTACCTAATTTACACCACTTAATGAAATTAGAGGTAATTTCTCCTTTGGATCAAAGACAGCGATACTAACATTAAATACCCTTAGAGGCTAAACCATGATAGAACGTCAAAGGTCAAATCACTTTTGTTACAGGTTACATGAAGATCACAAGCATGACATAAAATAGTGTTGGGACCTAAAAAAAGAAGTTGAATGATTGATACTGATAGGGTCCTTTGAATGTTTGTAAAGGATGAAAAAGAAAAGAGACCATATGAAGATAACGTGGAACTAAGAGTAGATGGTCACTTACAAAAGATGGCCAGAGTGATTAATGAATTATGAGTGGAGAACAATTGACCAACTCATGAAGGAAACATAAATACTCAAAAGTCTTTGTCATCAAGACATAAAAGGCCAGTATGCCCATAATCACCTTTAATTTAGAAGACAATGAGCATATTGACCCTTCACATAATGACGTGTTAGTAGCAGAAGCAATACTTAACATCTACCTAGTCAAAAGAATGTTAGTAGATGGGGTAAGTGTGGTAAATGCCCTAATGGAATAGACATATAATGCCATGAGAGGAATACTTTCTAATCTTAAAAAAGCAAGAAAACCTCTTGTAGAACACAAGGGAAAACAGTTGAAGACCATCGACACTACCAACCTTACAATAGAAATGACAGATGAATGCTTAAAAGGAGTATTAATAGCAAGAACCTCATTCCACATCATAGATGAGGAGTTCCTGTGCAATGACATCCTAAGGAGATTGTACCTATTTGAAATAGAGGTTGTACAGAGTATACGATGTTTGACTATGAAGATACCCTCACTTGAAGGAGTGGTAACCATTAGGAGGAACCCAAAAATAGTAGTTAAATGCAATCACTTAGTGCTCTAGCAAACATCCAAAAGGAAGGCACTCGACCCAGAATAAAGAGAATGTTATAAATAAGTTGGTAGGTTGACTAATCTTAAAATTTCAATTGACAAAATAATTAAGTAAAGTACAAATATGAGCTAGCTAACTATCAATCGGTTAACTCATGTCATTCGAGAGAATCTAAAGACATTTGCCTCTAGGATAAAAGAGATCCCAAGGATCCATCCTTCAATAGCATGTCACAAGCTAAATCTGAATCTCAAGAAAAGGCAAGTAAGGTAAAAGAGAAGGAGTTTCACCCCCAAAAGATAAAAAGCAATGGGAGAGAAAGTATCAAAACTTTAAAAAGCAAGCATTATTAGAGAAGTAAGTTACCTTGACTTGATGGTCAATATTATTATGGTTAGAAAACTGAATGGCAAATGAAGGATGTTCATCAACTTCATGGACATAAATAAGGTGTGCTCGAATGATAGCTACCCACTGCCCAACATCAACCAACTAATAGACTCGATTGCTTATTTTTCCAGGTACAATTATTTGGATGTAGTATAAGGACACCACCATATACTAATGGATCCAGAAGCTAAAGAAAAGATGACCTTTATCATTAATCAAGGAACATATTGCTATACCAAGATGCCTTTCGGACTAAAGAATGCAAGAGAGACTTACAAATGTTTCATGAATTTTATGTTCAAAGAGTATATCAGTAACAATGTAAAAATATATGTAGATGATATCATTGTTAAAAGCAAAATTGATGAACCCCATGCAGATGATTTACGGGGAGTATTTGCTATTTGAATAGGTATAACATGAACCTAAACCCATAAAAATGTACCTTTGGAGTCAAAGTAGATAAGTTTCTAGGGTTCATGATCTCTGAAAGGGGCATTGAGGTAAACCCCAAAAATATTTAGGCAATCCTAGACATAAGGCCTCCTAAGACAATTAGCAAAGTGCAAAAATTAAACAAAAAGATCACAACATTTAGGTGATGCATTTCCTGATCGACACAAAGATGTATGCCATTCTATAAGAGTTTGAAGAATATGAAGCATTTCAAATGGTCTGAGGATAGCCAAACAACATTTGAAGAACTTAAAATGTTCCTTGCCACTATCCCTCTCCTGAGTAGATTCATAGCAAGCAAAACACTTTACATGTACCTAGCAATTAGATAAGAAATAGTAGCATTTGTCTTCCTCTGTAAAGCAAATGGTGAATAATACTCCATCAATTAGATCAACAAGAAAATTGAGGCTTTGTTTCCAAGCACACACCATTGTGGTTGAAACGAATAAGCCATTATGCAAAGCCCTTCAAAGACTAGACACATCGGAGCGATTGGAGCATTGGGGCCTTCAACTTAGTGAACATGACATTATGTATTAACCTCGAATGGCCCTAAAAGCTCAATGTTTATCTAATTTTATCATGGAAATGATAAGTGATTAATAAGCCAAGTCAATGCCCAAGGACGTGTGGATATTGCATGTAGATAAGGCATCCAACGAACATGGAGCAGGAGTAAGAGTGATTCTTCAAAGTCTTGATAAAACTAAAATAAAGCATACTGTAACTTTAAACCTCCCTACTACTAATAATGTTGTAGAGTATGAAGCCCTAATTACTGAATTTTACCTAGTCATATAAGTTGAAACTAAAAGAATTACAAGTCTTTAGAGATTCTTTATTGGTTGTCAACCATATCACAGGAGACTTCCAAACTAAATATGACAACTTGGCAAGATACCTGAAGAGAAGCCAACAACTGCTCAATAAGCTCACCTAATAAGGAGGAACCTAGACGATTGTTTAGATACCTAGGGAAGAAAATACTAAAGGAGACGACATTGCCAAAGCAACAACAAAAAAAGGGGAAAAATTCTAGCATCTCACATTCAAGGAAGAATAACTTTAACCTATCATAACTGAGCAGGAGATCCTCAATATGGCAGAGCCTGTCACTTGGATGAGGTCGATCATCCAATACCTTGATAAGGAGCAATTGCCAGAAGATCAAGTAAAGGCATTGAAGGTACATAGAAGAGTTGCCAAGTATTCATACTAAAAAGGAACACTTTATAAAGCGTCAAACACACACCCTTAGACCAAATGTATCTCTAAGGAAGAAGGAAATTATGTATTTTGTGAGATCAATGAAGGCATTTGTGGCACTCATGTGGCACTCATAAAGGTTCACACATGATGGGTTAAAAGACCCTGCTCTAAGGATTTTACTAGCCAACAATTAAAAAGGATGTAAAAGAATTGGTACATACTTGTAAGAAATGTTAGAAGCATGAAAAAATCTCTCGAGTTCCTGTAGCCTAGCAAATCAACATTACTAGTTTATGGTCATTTTCCATTTAGGGAATGAACATTCTAGGTCCATTTCCCCAAGCCATAGGATAAAAAAAATTCATCACCGTCACCATCAACTACTTCACAAAATGGATAAAGGTTGAGGCATGGCCACCATGACAACAAAAAAGGTAGAAAATTTCTTTTAGAAATAAGTTATATATAGGTTTGGTATCCCTAATATATTAATCATAGACAATGACAAATAGTTTGACTGTGATAGCTTTAAATAATTATATAAGAACCTCAACATTAATCTCATATTTACTTATAGTTCATTACCAAACAAATGGGCAAATAAAAGTCACCAACAGGACAATTCTCAACGGATTGAGAAAAGTCTTAATGAAGCAAAAGGAGAATGGATTGAACAACTAATTCATGTTCTCTAGACATACTGAACAACTCCTAGAAAGGCCTATGGTGAATCACCATTCAACTTGGCCTATGGCATAAAAGCAGTGGTTCTTATAAAGATCAGTATGAATAGTCTTAGAGTGCAACACTTTAACTCATACATTAGTTGTGAAGAGGTGAAGTTGTACATCGACTTACTTGAGGAATGAAGAGAACAAGTTGCGGTTTGAATGGTGGCATACAAAGTAAAGATTACTACATATCACAATAAAAACCATAAATCTTTTAAAAGGGCAATCTTGTAGTTAGAAAAGTTAAAATAGGCAGAGGAGATGTTAGGGTAGAAAAACTTAGAGCTAGCTGGGAAGACCCATACCTAGTAAAAAATATGATAGGAAATGAAGTCTATCAATTGACAACATTAGGAGGACAATTAGTCTTAAGATTCTGAAATGTAGACAATCTTCGCAAGTACTATTAATAAAGAGGTATTGATGTCTCTTTGATTTATTAAAGGTAAATGACCTGCTAAGAATAAACAAATGTAAGCTAAGGGGACTATTTTTTCCATAATCATTCTGATGCTTAAGTGAGAAAGTGTCTTTTTAGGTTATTGTGAACATGATAACTTGAGAATATCACTAAATAGTAAGTACATCCTAGTATACAAAATACTTTTTTATAAAGGTGATGGATGTATTTATACCTTAACCTTTTCTAGATCTTTCTCAACTATCATCCCTTAAATGGTATCCATTAATTTCATCTTATTTACCCATAAAATTTAGATGGGAGGGTATTGTGTAACTACCTTATTTAAATGTTACTTTTGTCCTTTTTGGGATATGATAAATGGTGCCTTTGTTCATTTGTTTGAGTGAAAGTCTTCTTTATTCTCGTTCAGTCATTCATACCTCATCCCTTCATCTCTTCACCTGGTCGGCTGACCATTATGTTTGGTACTTTATTATGAGGGACACGTGGTAACCTTGTATAAGGCAAGTCCCTATAACATCCTTTTTTAGTATACTTAGTGATGTACATGATATCAATAGTTCCCCCTCCCTTTCAAGAGTTTATATTTCCAATATTTATGTCAGTTCTTTTTACAGCTTCATCTCTGAATGCTAAAGGTTTGCTCCTCTATTCTTTGTTTTGACTTGTTTTCTTCTATTTTCTACTTTGACTCCTTTCTAGAGAGTTCTTTGAACTTAGATAGCGTATGTTACCTTAAGCTGTTGTGTTGTTTTGTGACCCCATACTAATTATTATCATTTTAATTTTCGAATATGAATACGTCTATTAGCTTCCATAATTTGTTAGGGTGTGTCCTTCAAGTTTTTACTTCCATATAAAAGTCATTCATTCTATTGCTCTTATTATCTATTGCCATTTTCTTCTACTACGAATAGTCTACCTCTGTTACATTTTCTCCTTTAATTCCCTTCTGTTGACAAAGGTATTTTGCTATTTTCTTAATCTCTCTTTTTTAGAAAAATGGTTGGACTAGCTGGCCAGGCCCTTGCTAAGCTTAGGGAGTATTCCTCTAGAATGACAAACAACGTTTTACATTTTTTTTTTCGAGAGGCTTGTCGCATCCCTAAAGAATATGAGTTATCTTATTGTCCTAACAATTTTAGGGCTTCTCCCCACTTAGATGAGGAGTTTGTCATTATGTATATGAAGCAAATGGTGGCAGGCCTTAGGTTCCTTCTTCACCCTCTACTTGTGGACTATCTTTCTTTTTATGTTGTTCCTCTTTCCCAATTTTGTCCTAATGTCATCCAAATTTTTTATAGTATTACCGATATCTACTGCATGAGAGGATTAGCCCTGAACACAACTCATATTACTTTTTTTTTTATATAGTTTAATGCATAGATCAAACAAGCCCTTTTTGTCTTTGATCGTGATGGCAAAAATGAAGATGGTGTATGACTTTTCATATTATCTAAAGGATTGGCTAAATAAAATTTTCATAGTATCCCATCCTTTGGCTTTCGTTACCTCGAGTTTTCTTAGATAAGCTAATACCCTAAATAGGGACGTATCTCAGGGCGATGAGGAGAAATTATTCAAGATAGTCATCGACTATTTTAATGATTAGCCTTCGTAGAGGAAGTACGTCTAGAGATTCCACCAACATGAGTTATTTCTTATTGAGGATCCCCCATTACCTTTGGAATCAAGGGAGCTGTCAGACCAGGAGGTGGCTATCATCATAGTCGATCTTGTTAAGGAGTCATAAGAGTCTATAGCAGAACCTCTTAATAGTAGAGGTATTATCTTGTTTATTTGACTTTTCTTGTCTTACTAATGCCAACTAAATATGTTATGATATAAGAAAAATGGAGTTTTTAAAGACCATTCGTATGGATTTGAATGAGGAAAAAGTCATTCCTCTAGATGATATTGCTATTTTTGGCTAGCAGGGTGATGGTTCAGTGTCATGCGAGAACATAGTCATTGAGCAGTAGAACCTTTCTACTATTAGTCCTATTGACCATGAGTAGCTGAACCTTTCTAGGTTACAATTTCCTTCTTTAGCTGAATGCTGCAATCCGAGGCCATGGTTGGAAGTGAATGCAGCTGGTTCAGTGTTTAATTTGGACATTTATGATAAGTCTTTATAGTTTGCACACTTGAATGCAGGTTGCCATGATTGGACGAACATGTCTTCTACTGATATAGCATGGATAGGTGTTATGATGATGCTGAAGGGGTTGCAAGCCTTTTCGAAGAGTCAGGCGACAAGCTAGTCTTAAAGCCTCTATTATAGTAAGTAATTAATTCTTACAATTGCTTAATTCTCTTGCATATTTGTATGTTGCCATTTTGTTCAATTTTGTTATGTTCTCTTAAAATAAGATGTAGAGAACATATCAAAAAAGTTTTAAAAAAAAGAACATGAGACTAAAAGACCACTTCAATGAGGAGATGGTAAACAAGAGCAAGCATAAGGCCAAGTTGAAGGGAGCTCGTTAAACTTTCGTGGATGAGATCTCAAGGAACGTAATTAAAATTCTTCATATGGAGAAAAAGATTGCCCTATTAGAGAGCCAGTTGGACTCTAGTTGCATCATAACAAAACATATACAATAAATATAAGAAGGAATAATGGGTTTGGCATAGGCTCGTGAGGTAAAAGCTGGGGACCTATGCTCCCTAGTGCTGAAGGGATATGTTTAGGTCGTTCATAAGGGCTTCCTAGCAGACTACCTAAAACTTGACCTATCCAAGATTAAAGAGATCGACTTTGGGGGCTTGAACAAAGCCTGCAATGCTCATTACTGAAGTAAGTGTGGTAGAACATTAGCCTATATTCTCCTTACCCCATGGTCTAGTTCGAGAAATATGAGCATAATAAAAAGCCTTCAGTTGCTACGATTATGGGGAATTCAAAGCTTATTTTGTAAGAGTTAAACTTGCCTTACTCGATGTTAAAGCTTAACAAAGAGATAAGATCCTCTACGCTTGAGGGAGCTACTTTTAGCAAGGATTGATCCACTCCCCATTACAATAACTGAAACTATTTTTTATCTGCCTTTTGGGGATCATTTTCCCATATTGGACCCTTCTACTTCTTAACTAATGTGTTTGTTATTATTATAACAAACATATTTATTCTTAAAATATCTATTTCCTGTCACATTTTCAATTAGGTATGGGCCTTTCTAATTGGCACTAAGTTTTCCTACCCCGACATCTCCTCTACATATTTCTGCTTTTCTAAGTACAAGATCACCCTTCTTAAAAGATCTTTGGCTAACCATTTTGTTGTGATATGTTGCAATCCTTGCTTTGTATGCCACCATCCAGATCACAACTTGTTCTCTTCATTCCTTAAGTAAGTCAATATGCAGTTTTACCCCTTCACTATTAGTGTCTAAGTTGAAGTGTTGCACTTTAGGACTGTTCATGTCGATCTCTATAAGAACCACTGCTTTCAGGCCATAGGCCAAGCTAAACAGTAATTCACCATGGGCCTTTTTAGGGGTCTTTCAATACTTTCAAAGAATGTGAGTTAATTGTTTATCCCATTCTCCTTTTGCTTCATCAAGTTTTTTCTTCAATCCATTGAGAATCATCCTATTAGTGACTTTTGTTTGCCTATTTATTTGGGGATGAGATTTGAAAGTAAATATGAGATTAATGTGAAGGTTCTTAAATAATTGTCTGAAGTTGTCACAGTCAAACTGTTTATCATTGTTTGTGATTAACATATTGATGATGCCAAACTATAAATAACTTTTTTCCAAAATAGAATTTCTACCTTTTTTATTGTAATAGTAGCCACTTCATCGGCCTCTATCCATTTAGTAAAATAGTTGATGGTAACGATGATAAATTTCCTTTATCTTATGGCTTGGGGGAATGGACCTAGAATGTCCATTCCCTAAACATCAAACTATAATGGCCTATTAATGTTGGTTTGCTAGGTTGTGGGAACTTGAGAGATTCTATTACGCTTCTAACATGTTTCACAAGTACATACCAATTCTTCTATGTCCTTTCTAATTGTTGGCCGGTAAAGTCCTTAGAGTAAGGTCTTTTGGGCCATCACATGCAAACCTTTATGAATGCCATAAATCACTTCATGGATCACCTGGAGTACATAGTTTCCTTCCTCTTTAGAGATACAATTAGTCCAAGGGTGTGTGGTTGACGTTCTGTGAAGTGTTCCTTCCTGGTATGAATACTTGGTAGCTCTTTTATATACCTTCAATACCTCTGCATGATTCTTCGGCAACTGCCCCTTGTCAAGGTATTGGATGATCAGCCTCATCCAAACATCAGGCTTTGTCATATTAAGGATCTCCTGCTTAATTATGATAGGTTGAAGTCATTTTCCTTAAGAGTAGGTTGCTAGAATTTTTCCCCTTTTTTTGTTGCTACTTTGGTCACATCCTCTACTTTAGCGTTTTTCTTCCCTAGGTATCTAAACAATCGTCTAGGTTCCTTATTGTTGGGTGAGCTTGTAGAGCAGTTGTTGCCATATCTTTAGGTATCTTGCCAAGTTGTCATTTTTGTTTGGAAGTCTCATGTGATATGGTTGACAACCAATATAAAATCACTAAAGACTTGTAATTGTTCTAGTTTCACCTCTAAGGCTAGACTAAGTCTAGTAATTAGGGCTTCATACTCTACAACATTATTAGTGGTAGGAAAGTTTAAAGTGATGGGATACTTTATTTTAATTTTACCAGAACTTTGGAGAATTGTTCCTACTTCTGCGCCATGTTCGTTGGATGCCCCATTTATGTGCTACGTCGACATGTCCTTAGGTAATGACTTGGCTTATTCATCACCTACTATTTCCATGATAAAATCAGGTAAACACTGAGTTTTAAGGTCATTCAGGATTCATAACTATTGTCATGTTTAGTGAGTTGAAGGGCCTAATAAACCCATCATCCTAATGTGTCTGGTATTTAAAGGGCTTTGCATAATGGCTGATATGTTGGAACGACAATGATATGTACTTGGAAATAAGGCCTCAATTTTCCTATTGAGACTACTAGAGCCATTGTGAGCATATCTAGATTAAGATATCTTATCTCGGACCCACAAAGGACTCTATTGGTGTAATATATGGGTATTATTCATCATTTGCTTTACAAAGATCAACTCGAAGTAAAAGTCGATTATTTAGTGTGAAGTTTGTCCTTTAAGCACTTGAACGTGGTTTCAGATTGTATGGCCTCTACATTTTTCTCTATGTTAATGGATTCTATCTTAATCGCCTATTTGTTGAACTTATGAATATACTCCCAGAGGGTCTCACCTTCCTTTTGCCTACAAGACCTCAAACAACTAGTTTTCCTCTTGCGAGGGATGTTAGTGGCGATTTGTGTCAAAAAGACATGTTGGTAGTGAGTAAATAGAGCTAGTGGGTAACTGAAAATACCACCTTTGTGTTGTTTTAGTTAAAGTAGTAGGGAAAACCTTGTACAATATGACGTTTAGCATCATCATGGTTCGAAAGATAGCCAAATGTGTATGGGGATCTCTTACCTCATTATACATTTCCAAAGTAAGAAGCTTCTATTTAGTGGGAAACTTCTCCTATATAATGTCTTAAGCCAAGGAAGAGGCCTCTAAGTACTTATGACCGAATTAGATTTGGCTCGAGACTACTGGTCCAGGGAGTATGCCTCATCTTCAAGGTCAATTTTGGGTTTTTCTTGAGCTTTGGGCTTTTCTTAAGCCAATGTTCTAGTCCTGTTGTTATGGATAGTTGTTATGGAGATTTATGGATTGGTTTGTATATGCGATTGTTCTGTCCGAGGGCCTTGGGTTGGTGGTGGATGATTGAATGTTGCAATATTGGTATTTAAGGCTCTAGTGATATGCTCATTAAAGGAATCCAAGGCCATCTTCATGGTCCTTACTAGGGCCTCTTGTAAATGGGTTAATGCATTTTTTATGGTAGTAATTATTGTTGTAGTCACCATGTTAGCTGGGTGGTTAGATGGTGTGCAGTCTGTGGAGCTCTACTCTTTTTATGAAATGCATGGTGCATTTCTATAGTGATTGACCATTTTCCTTTGAGATCAAAAAGTGTCACAAATAAAGTGTTTGTAATAGTAAAGGTGGGAACTTTTCATGAAGAAGAAGTTTCCCACAGATGGTGCCAATTGATGGCTCTTTGATCTACTAAGGGTAAATGGCCTATTAAGAATAGACAATCATAAGCTAAGGAGGGTTGTGTTTTCCACAATAATTTAGATGTTTAAGTTCAAAAGTGTCTTTTTAGGCTGTTGTGAAGATGATAACCTGAAAATATCACTAAACAGTAAGTAAACCCTAGAATGCAATGTACCTTTTTATGAAAGTGATGGATGTATTTATACCTTGACCTTTTCCATATATTTCTTAGTTTTTGTCCTTTAATTGGTATCCATTAATTTCATCTTGTTGACCTGCAAAACTCAGATGAGAGCGTACTGTGTAACCGCATTATTCGAACTTTACTTTTGTCCTTTTATGGGATATTATAAGTGTTACCTTTGATTTGTTTCTTCGAGTAAAAGTCCATTTTATTCTCGTTCGATTGTTTAAGCCTTATCCATTCATCTCTTCACTCGTTTGGCTTATAAATCCATTTGGTATTTTACTATGAGGGACACATGGTAACTTTGTATAAGGCAAGTGCCCTATAACATCCTTCTTCAATATACTTAATGATGTACATGCTATTAGGTATTTCAATGAATGTTATGCACAAAGGGCTTAGCTCCCTAAAAAAGCCATAATTTCCTTTATCCTCTGAATTACAAATGCATCGACTAACCTCAAAGGACTAAAAAATCACTTAAGGGTTCGATTCACCTATAAAAACCATAGTTTATTAAGGTTCAGCTAACCTCAAAGCTATAAACGATTATAAAGGTTCAGTTCTCCCATAAAAACCATAGCTTATTAAGGTTCGACTAACCTTTTAAGGCCATAAGTAGTTAGAAGGGTTCGATTTACCCATAAAAACCATAGTTTATTAAGGTTCGACTAACCATTTAAAGCCATAAACAGTTATAAGGGTTTGGTTCACCCCTAAAAACTAGTCTATTAAGGTTCGACTAATCTTTTAAAGCCATAAATGGTTATAAGAGTTCAGTTTACCTATGGAGACCATAGTCTTAGGTTTTGGCTAACCATTAAAAGTCATACATGAGTATTAACGTTCAAATAACCTTAGAAGCTATCAACTGGCAAGGGTTAAGACTCAGTTAGCATAAAAGAATGACCCCCATCAAGTTATGGTTGTTCGCTTATACACTTAATATAAATCTCCATATCATATGTTTTTCATTTGTTCATCCAACTTTGGAGAAAAAATAAGCAATAATAGAAAAATAATTTTGTTAAGAATAAATATGTTTGTTACAGGAATGATGAATACATCGATTAAGAAGCAAGAGGGTCTAGTATGGGAACATGATCCTTGGAAAGCAGATCAAAAATAGCTTCGATTGTCATAATGGAGGGAGGATTAGAACATTCTTTACTAAAAGTAGTTCCCTCAAAGGCAGAGGATCTTGCCTTTTTATCAAGTTTTAGTATCGAGTAGGGCAAGTTAACCTCTTACAGAATAAGATCTGAATTCTCTATAATCATAAACACTTGGACCTTTTTGGTTTACTCATTTTTCTCAAATCAAATGATGGGGTAGGGAGTACTATAGGCTGTTGTCCCTAGGCACCAAGAAGGGGGGTCGAATTGGTGTATAAAAATTTCAACAGCACGGAAAAGGGAAAGAAGAAAGAGCAGAAGGGAGACAATCAATTTATAGTGGTTCGGGTATAATTGACCCTACGTCCACTCCCCAATTAATCAATTTATCTCAAGGTGTTTTCAAGCTCACACCCAACTTGTACAACTTGTGTTTTGATGGCTAACAAACAACCTTACAACAATGTATTTTTAGGCTAACACACAACCTCACTCAAGTGTTTCACTAGGCTCACACTAAACCTTTCTTAAAGTGTTTTTACAGGCCAACACTACAACCTCACTCAAGTGTTTCACTAGGCTCACACTAAACCTTTCTTAAAGTGTTTTTACAGGCTAACACTACAACCTTACAACTTGGTGTTTAATGCTCACACCTAACAATTACAATTTCATAAAGAAAATAAAGAAAAATGAGTAGCAAAGATTAAGACCTTTAATCACTTGTAATAAATTCCTTAACAACCTTATTCATGGTTGTTTGGTGGTGTATTTATAGCCAAACTTCACCAAAGAGACGTTACAGTTCATAGGTCATCAGATCTTTGAGACATGATTGACAGATTCTGCATTGAATGCTTATCAGGATGAAATCATGGTCACTACTGCATTTCGCAGTCGCGAAATCCAAATTCTTCAAGGGAAACCTTGTTTGTGTCTAACGGCTAGTCCATGTGGCAGCTTCTTATTAGTTCACCAGGAAAATATAGTCGTTGTCTTTTACCTACTTTTAGAAGTCGCGGTCGTGAGTTTTCTTGCACAGGCCGCAACAGAGGACGTGAATCTATCTATCAAAGTGGTCATCTTTCTTCCTCAGGATTTGCAGTCGCTACCAACAAGATGCCTCCGCGAATTTTGACTTCCAACAGTCTTCTAAGACACTTGTCAAGCTGTGGTTGTGGACTTGCTTCCCTCTTGAGTTACTTTGAAATTCGCGGTCGCGACTAAGGCGTGACTTTCACCGCGAATTCGTCTGTCACATTTTGGCTTCTTCTTTTCCATAGGTCGTGGCTGAGAATGGCTCCTCGATTTCGCCTGCTTGAATTTTAGCATGCCTTAACATAAGTCGCGGTCGCGATTTACATGTCACTTTGGAGTTTATCAACTCCTTTCATTTCTTTTTGAGAGATTTATTTATTTCTGTAAAATCAACACTTATTTGAAATATTAGTGATGATCAATCTACGTTGTCAAGATCAAAAGAGGTTATAGACTTAAGATTAACCATCCTAGTCCAATAATCTCTCCCTTTTTTATTTTGACAACCTAGATTGATCCAAAATGAAAAATAAGTGCAGAAAAGTAAAATTGAATCATAACTTAGCAAAGATTTCTAAGTGTAAAATATCTTAGCAAAAACTTTCTAAGTGTAAAGTTAATTTGCTCCCTAATAGTTGCTTAATTTGCTCCCCCTCAACTTATATACTTGCTCACTTACTGCCCATTAAATTGTTGTTTCTAATTTTTCACTTGAATATTATCTTATTTTATCTCGCCCTTTGGCAAGATCAAAAAGATTAGATAAGACCAGAGATAAGTAAAGGGAAATTTAAGCATAAGTAGGAACAAAAAGCAAAAGTATATAAGGAACAAACATTGATAATAAAGTAGTTGTTTAACACAAAGAGATGCAAAAAAGAACAAACTTTTAGATATATGTTAAATCTGAGATCACAAGTTTGATTACAAAAGGTAAACAAAGTACTAAAAGAAACCAAAGAACTAAAAAGCTAGAGAATCACTATCATAGCTAGATGAGTCTTCTGCAGTCTCTTGGAGGCCACCTTCAACCTCATCTCCATCTTCCACACCTTGATCCCCATCTTTTGTGTTGTCAAAATTCTTAAAGTCAGGGAGGTGGCAGGGAGGAATTCTGAGCTTTTCCTGAAGATCCACTTTGTCACTATGGAGATGCGAGAGAAATAGTGATCATCTCTTCATCATTCGCATAAGCTTATCAAGCTTGCTGTTGATGGTGGAGAGCGATACTTTTACCTTTGGCTTCGTTGGAGGAGGAGCAGAAGGGACCGAAGAAGGAACCCCTTCAAGGTGGAGGCATTTCCTCTTGGATGCATGAGAACTCTCCAGTCGTTGTGTACCATACACGCCAAGCAGATAGGCGTAGGAGTTAGGATGTATCACTTTGGCATTGACAAGGTAGGTGAGATCCAAATAGTTCTGTGAAGGCAGATACTTTTTAGTGAGAAGCTTTTCCTTCTCCTCGTCCAAAGCGCCCATAAAGCGATAAATCGCGGTGACATGCGACGGAAGCAAGAACTGACTCTTTGGCTTGGTGCTCATGTGAATCAACTGATCCACTAGATACTTATTGGTCTGGATAGGCTTGTTCTTGACTAAGTAGAAGAGAAAAGTAAGGTCTTTCTGCGATACTTTTTCGTTCCCATCGCCCCTTGCATTGATGGAGAACGTAATGATTCGGTGGAGAATCCAGAATGGCAGTGTCTTGATATGTTTTGCCAAGGAAGATCGAGGGTCGTGCTTAGCCTCAATTGAAATTTCTGCCCAGAATTCTGAGTAAATGACATCGAGAGCAACAATAACGAAAGGAATGTGCTCACCGATTTGAAGAGTGAAGAGGCTGGACAATTGCTCAAATGTGATGAAGTAGAGATCACCGAACGACCGAAACGTCATCCCATATTGCCCCGCTGGACACTCCATTTTACAGCTCAATTGAACCGTACACATAAATTCTTGAACAATTTCCTCATATCCAGGTTTCGCACAAAAAATAAAGTCATTCCAGCCCAGATTAGATAGGAATGCCTCGATTTCGTTGGCAAGGCCAAGGGACTCGAGCAGAAATGAAGAAGGAATTTTATTTGGGAGGATGGTTTTGGAGAGATTGGCTTTGTAGCTCTCTTTTCTTCACGAGTTACTCCCTTCATGTTGAGGAGAGAGGGAGGGGTAGAGGGTTGTGCAATTCCCTTGTCCTTGTCGGCTCTGGAGGCTTTCTTTGGTGCCATGACAGATGCTTAAGAGAAAGAGGAGAGATTTGAGAGATTAGGAGATTTGGAAGTTGGTAGATTGAAGTTGTGATGAAATCATTGTTTAAGGGGGTATTTATAGGCATCAAGGGGTGTGAAAACAATAATAAACGGCTAGAAATGGATTAAATGAAAGGTTGGTAATGGTTGGCAATCAAATCTCATAAATATGAGTTAGTTACTATAATTCGCATCCGCGATTTCCTCAGTCACGACCATGAATTTCGAAAAATGTGAGCAACGAACAAATTTTCTTTGGAAATGCGCGCTGCAACGATCAGAATTTTGAAAAACTAATAAAATTTAGGGTAGAGAGTAATTTTTGCGATCGCAAATTGACATTTGACAGCCGATAAAGTTGACTTGTAATTTGCGACCGTGAAGAATGAATAGCGACCGCGAATTGTGAGTCATCAAGGAAAATTTTGAAAAAACAAGTGTTCTCCTAAAAATAAATAATAAAACCTTCCATATCATCAATCAAACATATCACACTAGATCAAACAAGAATTTTTCACTTGAGGGAGCTTCCATCAAGCATTCCCAACTCTCTCTTAATGAAGTTCATCCTTTCTTCATTTAGAGGTTTAGTGAAAATATATGCAAGTTGATGATTAGTGTCAATAAATTCTAACACAACATCACCTTTTTGCATATGATCTCTAAGAAAGTGATGCCTAATATCTATATACTTACTTTTAGAATGTTGGATGGGATTCTTTGAAAGATTAATAGCACTAGTATTGTCACATTTGATAGGAATGTGATCAATTACTTTACCAAAGTCCTTTAATTGTTGTTTCATCTAAAGAATTTAGGTGCAACAATAACCCGCCACCACATACTCAACTTCCACTGTGGACAAGGCAACCGATACTTGCTTTTTACTAAACCAAGAGACTAGATATTCTCTTATGAATTGGCAAGTCCCGAAAGTGTTTTTTCTATCTAAAAGACTACCTGCGTAATCCGCATCCGAATACCCTACTAGGCTAAAGGAAGAGTTCCTAGGATACCAAAGTCCTAAGTGAATTGTGCCGTGCAAATATTTAAAAATTCTCTTTACAACATTCAAATGAGATTCCTTAGGTGAAGATTGAAATCTAGCACACATATAAACACTAAACATTATATCTGGCCTAGAAGCAATAACATAGAGTAGAGATCCGATCATACCTTGATATCTCTTTTCATCTACTACCGTACCTGAATCATCCTTGTCTAGCTTGATGGTACTACTTATTAGAGTTTTTGCTACCTTGCATCATTCCATGCCAAATTTCTTTAACATTTCCTTTGTGTACTTGGCTTGGTTGATGAAGATCCCTTCTTTGAGTTGCTTGATTTGTAGACCAAGAAAAAATTTGAGCTCTCCCATCATGTTCATTTTAGCAAATTCCTCACAAAGAGATTCAATAGTAGCACCAAAGATAATATCATCAATATAGATTTGGACAATTAATGTGTCATGCTTGTGCTTTTTCACAAATAGTATGGCATCAACATTCCCTTTCTCAAAATCATTTTGTAAGAGAAACAAACTAAGCCTTTCATACCAAGCTCTTGGAGCTTGTTTTAAACCATATAAGGCTTTGTTTAGTTTAAAAACATGATTAGGAAAACAATGTGATTCAAAATCGAGAGGTTGTTCAACATACACTTCCTCCTCAATGATGCCATTTAAAAATGCACTCTTAACATCCATTTGAAAAAGTTTAAAATTCATATGACATACAAACGCTAAGAGAATCCTAATGGCCTCTAATCTTGCTACGGGGGCAAAGGTTTCATCATAGTCTATGCCTTCCTCTTGGTTGTATCCTTTGGCAATCAATTTAGCCTTGTTTCTAGTGATGACACCTTGCTCATCTAACTTGTTCCTAAACATCCACTTACTACCTATAATTGGGTGATTTTTAGGCCTAGGTACAAGTTCCCATACTTTGTTTCTCTCAAATTGGTTGAGTTCTTCTTGCATAGCAAGTACCCAACTTTCATCTTCAATGGCCTCATCAATTGATTTTGGCTCTAATT
>CATIWR010152283.1:0-28496 GCA_949677035.1 Omphalea diandra
TATATATATATATATATATATATATATATATATATATATATATATTACTTATCGGTTTGGCTTTACATATTTATATTTCAAATAGGAATTACCTACTAATAACTAATTATAAACCTTTTTTAAATAGCTATAAAGTATTAACTTAAAACTCATCAATTACAGGTTTCAAAAAAAAAAACTCATTATTACATTAATAAAGAAAAATATTATTGTACAGTCTATTTGAGACTCTAATACTTAGATATGTAAGGATTACTTTTAAATTTATTAGGAATTCTTTGAAATTTATTTAGTAAAAAATATATGTTGTATGCACTTAAATATAAATGAGTAATTTTTCTTAATATGTAGAAGTCAATTTAAATATAAATGAGTAATATTTCTCAATACGTACAATTCAATGCAAAGTCTTAATTTTTTGAATAGACTTACTCTTATATTTTTCTTATGAGTAGGTATTGAAGAAAAGTATATATCATACCTAATTTAAAAATTTTTATTTTTTGAAAATAAATAAATAAAATATCCCTTTTAGAAATGAAAGTTAAGGCGCTACAAATTTTCTTACAAAGAAAGATATCTTTAAAAATAACATTTGAGAGCGATTTAAATTGAACATATATAATTTTTCTATTTAAAAAGATCTTTCTTTGCAAGAAAATTTATAATTTCTTAAACTTTATCTTCTAAAAAGAATATTTTATTCATTCATCTATAAAAAAATAAAATTTTTTAGTTTAGGTCTGATGGGATACACTTTTTCTCAATGACTGGTCATAAAAAAAATATCAAAATGTACCCATTTAAAAAAATTAAAGCTTTAAATATTAACTTTAAACTATTTTAATAATAATATTTGAATAGAATTATCATAATATTGATATTTTAGTTATTTCACATTTTTTATTGTTAAAAATTATATCTATCGTATCCTATGAACTTATATTTTAATTTGAAATAAAAATTTGGCTAAGTTTTTGCATATATTAATTGATAATATGTTTTTTGATATTATACTAAATAGTCCTTCACTATTTTATTTTTATACTAAAATGTCCTTACGGTATTATTTCATTAGATGAGGATGTCCTATCGTCTCAGTGACTTTTTCATTAGTCAAATTATAAAACTCAAAATCTAAGTTGTTGTTATTATTATTATTATTATTTAATGATAAAAATATCCTTTCTTAGTTATGAATAGGAATAAAATTGACCAAAAGGTGAAAGAACATGACATGAGCATCATTCTCTCAAATTATTTCTCTATACTGTCGATGATGAGATGGAGCAAGACGTAAAGGAAATTTTTCTCATCATATCTATAGATATATTGAAGGAAAATTGTGTACAAAGAGGTTAATTACAAATTTAGAATGTAAATTTTAGGTAATTAGAGTTTTATGAAATAAATTACAGGTAAGGATTTTGGGTTAAGTAATAAATGAAATATGAATTTTTTTTTCTTCACGAAGGATATGTCTTCAAACAGTGTAGCTGGTGGCAAGAATGAGTTGGAAGGAAGGTACCTGAATAAAGACGGTGTATATAGGAAAAGATATGAGAGACAATCTCAGAATAAGTGAAGAATAACCATAAGTATGCATGTATGGAGTGTGGGATAAATTTGGGTTGGTGTAGCATGTTGAACCATTTCTCCAACAATCATTTATTCTATGGAAAACTTGAATTTGAGGGACAAAGATCAATTTGAGTACCTTATAGAAATGAAAGCTAAAATCAAGACGTTGATGTTAGAAAACAAAGTGATGCTAAACAAGATGAAGAGTATGGAGAATGGGTTGAGCTATTTGAATTTTTGCACCTTAATGATATTAACTATTGTTATGTTTATGTTGGGGACTAAGGTTTTAGGATTAGTGTTGGCTCAAGCTTGTAGTGGCAGGTTTGTATGGGGTAGGGAGAGGATCATCATAGTAGGATACATTTTAGTATACGAATGTGGTAGTTCAAGCGGTGGTTGTAGCTCATAGATGATGCTATTTTTGTAACACCTTTGTATGAGTAATGAAGCTATCTTTGTGATGTTTAAGAAAATTATATTATTTCCTCTAAATGGTTTGTACATATTTAAGTTCTTTAGTAAGAAAAATGCCAACATAAGGATGACATAGTGTAATAGTTTTAAAATATAAGACTAAAAAGTACAATAATTTTGCAATATAAGGACTAAATAGTGTAATAGTTTAAAGCCCGCTAATTTCTCACCACTTACAACTCCATTTTCTCTCGTTCGATTTAACTAAAAATATCATTCCTATTGAGTAAGATTATGAAAGTCTTATGCACTCTGATAATACTATTCAGAGTCTTCTTGGTTACTAGTGTGAGTTTTCCCTCCTAAACATAGCTTTTGGCAAATCTTTTTTGAAGTATAGCTATAGTTTTGTCTAATAGACTCTACTAGTGAATGATTGGCAAATCTCTCACTTTCTTCAACCAGCTATTGAAGGAATCGATAATATTATTAGTCTAGTGATCACTCTTATAGTCTAGGTAATATGTATGTCAACATCAATGCTTCCTTTCGATTTTTAGCAACCACTTACATGGCGTCTCTTCATCAATCTTCTTGATTTCCTTTATTTCTTTCCAAAATGCAAGTTCGTTTGATGCTCTTGTAGTCTTCCAGAATACCTTCCTCAAGCTTAATCCTCTAAATTTTTTAGCATGTTCATCAGCATATTTCTAGCACATTATCTATGGCATGCATTATGGAATAACTCATCCACAACAGCAATAACTCCCTGGTAGCATACAAATAGAAATTAGCATTATAATGTAGAAGAAAAGAGACATGAATTGTGACATGAATTGATATAATTAAATGTACTTTTTGATTATGCAACATGAATATCAACGGCCTATCACAATCACTAATGCATTCCTTTAACAGTGATAAAAAAAAAAAAAAAAAAAAAAACCTAAGTTTCTTTGCTTTAAAGGAATCACTCTTCTATTGCCATCAAAAGTCACGACACTCTAAAGAACTCCCCCAAGTGAACCGTTTAAATGGCAGACATTTATCCTTTGTAAATGGCCGACACCTCTCTTTAAAGCCATTAATAACCCCCTTGTAGCATACAGTCTTTTGAATTTTGTAGAATCATCAGGATTATTTTTCTCTATTAGTTCAAACTTCACTATGTTGCTTGGGTTAATGGTCAATATAGACTCAATATATTTCCTCAATTTCATATGACTCTCTTAGTGGATTCCCTCATTTTCCATTCTAGTTTGTGCCCTTATCCCATACAACTGCCATATAGGTGCATCTACCCTTTATTTACTACTTAACTATTACATCATTAAATCATATCTCAAGTTGGTCAGCCTTTAATAACTTAATCATTTTACTAGTTACCCACTTAGTAGTTTCATTGTGGTTCGTGTTACGAGAAGGTGGGATACATGAATGCTCATTCTTCAAGTTTTTATCATAAATGTTAAATTATTATCCAACTTGGATTCATGAATCCTCCATATGCAATTTTCTGCACCATATTTTGCTATAATCTACACCTTATGATTTTTTATTCTTTCTATAGTATAATCCCATTTGATAGCATAATCACTTAATTCAACCTTAAAAGCATTAACATTCTCAAACACCTTACCTATTTCAAATTATATATCACTAGTTCCATTCCAACTCATTCAAATATCGATCCCTATAATTCTTCCTTCTCTTTTTTTACTCTTTCTTTCTCTAGTCAAAGCATCTTCATTTACATTAGAATAATTTTTCTTCCCACCTTCGTCATCAGATATTACATCACTGAACCCATCATCGTCAACCATAATATCATAAGGATCATTTATAACCCCCATCATCACTGGCCTTACTAACCTCTGCATCACTACTTCCATCCTCACTCTTACTGCTCACCTTACCACCTACTTGTAACCATTCCTTGTCACCATCTATAAAATTATATTCATTATCACTATAACCATTATGTGCACTTCTATTCGCTCCATTAAGTACACTTATATTCACTCCCCTTCCCACTAGCCTTCTACTTCTTCTCACCCTAATTCTCATGGTATATCCAACATTTCTAAGTTTTAACATTATCATTTGCCTCAATTGGTTGACTAGCCCTTGTTCTCATTCCACCATTAACCCTTGCACCTTTCCCACCCGTCCTACCACCTCTTTGTCCATTAGTGTTCAGCCTCACATGTTCATTAGGTTCAAGTTCATTAGTTTGGACATTAGGAACAGGGTCAATTAAGTTATTAGAATTAGGGCTAATAGTATCGAACATAATAAGTTCAACGATATCAAGGTCAGAGATAATAGAGTTAGGCCAGGGATATAGATATTAGAATCAGGGTCAGTAGGTTTAGGGATATTAGGGTCATGAACATTAGGGTCAGAGTTGGTAGGGTTAGGGATGTTAAGGTCATAGACATTGAGGTCAAGGACATTTGGGCTAGGAACGTTAGGGCAGAGGCATCATATAACTGCAAAATCTGAGGCTGTGTTTCTGTCTCTTTGGTCACATTATAATTGACATCCGCTCTCTCTTTTATACATTTGCTACCATTCTCCCCATTTTTAATAACCTAAAGTGGGATAAATTTCTCATTATTATAAATAGGAATCTCAAGATGGTCTTGACACAATTTAAACATTACATCTACAGCATTATCAGTTTCAATTAGCATGTGTAATTTATTTTTTAAATCTACAAATTTAGAAGCTACCAAAAAAAAGCTCTATAACAATCTTAAACTAAGGAGATTCAAGAATACGTATCTGGCTCCATGTTGAACAAAAACATTGCTTTTTCCTCAAAGTAGAGAGATGGTGTATATGAATCTGCAACCAATCTCTATACGAACAAACAAACAAATAAAAAAAAAAACTAAATTAAAGATAACACATTGCTTAATTTCTTCATTCTGGCATACTATTAGACAATAACATTTCACATCCCAATATAAAATGTCTATAATATGATATGAAATCATAAGTCCCCAAAATGCACATGAAATCATTTCAAAAAATAAACAAATCAGAATTGTTTAAAGGTTCTTTTAATAAAATAACTTGTAAAGTATATTAAAATATTCAATAATGCATGCACAAACCCTATAAAATAATGCTTAAATTCAATCGATACCTAATATCAAATTCAAAACTTAATCTCCAAAATAAGCATATACTCATAAGATATCAAACTAGAAAGTACTAGTTCTTATAAACTAGTTTATTGATGCATGTGTTAACCTTAAAACACTTTCTTCGACAACACTTTCATGTCCTCTTCAAATAAAACAAGTAATGCCAGTTTTTTCCAAAATGATGATGAAGGAATTTCTCTAACCACTAAGTTTCAATCTCAACTAACAGCATAAATAGGGTTTTTAGAGTCTGGAGAAAACTGGTGATAATGTGAATAGTGAAAATCGTATTTCTTTGACGTCAACTGCTTGTATGGTCAACAGTTCATTTAAAAAAGGATATTTCTCCTATTTTTTACAGACACTAACGCAAAAAACCACTAAAAGGGATGGAAACACTTTCCCATCTAACAGAATAAACCACAACAATGTTTTAGTATAATAAAAAGTAAAGGACTATTTAATATGTGTGTATGTGTGTATATATATATATATATGTGTATGTGTGTATATATATATAAGAAACAATAATGTATTCAATTAATATAATTTGCTGCCAACAATCACTAACTAAATATACTCTTAGATTAAACTTTTAATTAATTATGGATAATATTGTAAATATATTTATATTTAAACAATAAAATAGTACTCATTAAACTATGAGTAATTCCAAATTGGAATAAATCGAAATTGAAAATTTTCGATGTTAACAATAAAATATTCAAACAAAACCACATCAATTTTTTAATAGAAACAATACCAAAGATTTTATATTACTTGAATCAAGAACTAAACTGAACCGTATTGTATCCGTTTTAAATTGAAAAAACCGAACCAAAACTTATATATATATCACTTATTTATTTGTCCTTTAATAATTAAAAGTGAGAAATGTAAAAATTTATTTTATTTTGAGTCAAAAAGATTAAAAATGAAAAGTTTAATTTTTTAATAAATTAAAATAATCAAATATCTAAACCGGCATCAAATCGAATCTAAATGTTTTGAAAGAATTGATAAATTAAACTGAACTTTCTCAAATTTGTAAGGAATCAAACCAGAAATTCAGAACTATACTAGTTTTCTATTTTTAAAACTTCCAAAATTTCAATATGATGAGATTTATAAATCCTCGAATTAGACAAAACCACATTCACCCCACTACATTAGTTGAGTACTTTGATAATCAAAATCTATTTGACTAACTATTGAATTGATCTGAAGTACTTCTTGAATTCATCTCTGATTAACTTATCAGCCGGCTTAATTTGTTTATATCTTTATCTATTGGATCAGGAAACGGTAAAAATGGCACAATTCACAATTCATGTTGAAACCTTTCCGGCTGAGCTTGAACTGCCATTGCTTCTAATAAAGATCCTGTCTTTAGTTGAGCCTAACAAGGAAAATATCATCTCAATATCTTTTCAGATCTCTTCCCTGGCCCCCACATGTTGCTTCCATGCTATTATGTTCTTCGCCACAAAACATGAATGAACAGTCAGTTTGGATTCATAAGAACCTTTTTTTTTTTTTTTTTTTATGTACAGAGAAAAGTGTACTTGTATAGAAACCCTTGCTATCACAAAGAAAGGAAAGAAAATACAAAATAAACAAATTCAAAATTAGTTCAGGAAATGTTTTGTTGACTGAATTCAACACTCAAGCACCATCAGAGGGAAGAGTACTCTGAATGTTTGAGGGCATCAAGATGTTAAATCCATCAGCTGCAGTAGACACAAGCATACCAGGAATCTGGCCATGCCAATGAAGTTCTTTCAAATCTTTCTGCCCCTGTTCAAAGTTTGCAACCAATTTAAGGAAGGAGACAGGTGAAACATTTTGAAGCAGAATGTTCCAACAGGGGAAAAGTCAATAAAAGAACCTGATGAACAAACAAAAGTTGAGGTGGTAAATCTGCTGGGGCATTTACTTGCTCATTTGTTTGAGCTCTAAACTCTTCTTCCTCTTCCTCATCCTTTTCTAAAGAAAGGTCCCACATTCTGGTAATGTAGAGGAGATAGAACAGTTAATTCCAAGAACACAAGCAACTCAATGTGGATTGAGAATGTGGACTATAATATGTCTACAAAAAGCATAAACATTTGATCCCTAGATTGGATAACCCATAAGTTGTTCTTCACGCATTACTTACGTTAACTGATTATCAGATGAAGAAACTGCCAAGGCAGAGGCCTCATGTGGACTCCATTCAATGGATGTTACAGGGTATTTATGGTATTCAAAATGTGCCACCACAGATTTATCTTCTTCCTGCTCACATAAAACACAACTTACAATGAGAGCACTATTTTTGCAGTTAGTAGATTGCCCATGCTTTCTACAAAACACAATTTTGTTGAACAAAGTATATGGATGGGGAGGCGGCTTTTGAACAGAAAAGCAGCAGTGGGATCAAGCTGGTTTGAACAGCAGCGATGCATACAAGGGAAACAAAATTTAAGAATTATTTTAATTTAAAGATTATTTAATTAAACTTTAAATTAAAATAATTCCTAAATTCTATTTTCCTCGTATGCATCAAATAGTCACCAACTCAGATTAGCATCCATTCCAGGAGGGGGGCCTGGATCACATTAACATATAAGGCACTTGAAAGACTAGTAAAGATAAGCTAGAAAGATCATCCTCTAGCTCTAGAATGTTCTATGCGATTTTATTACTCTTTATTGAGACAAGACATCATAATACCGTATTAGAAACAAACAAACCTGCTTTTGTGATAGCAGTCTAAGATCGCGAATAGAAAATGCCCCATCATCACTTCCAGAAGCCAGCATAACACTAGCCAACCTATCACAGCCAATGAAGTAGCAGATAAGATGAGAAGAAGATTTGTAAAGAATAACGAATCAAACACCATAAAGATCCATACCTGTTCCATGATATAACGTTCACATCTGCATTATGCGCCTTGAAAGAAATTGCTGGTAACTTTCCCAACCAGATATCCCATATTGCTATTCTTCCATCGACAGAACATGAGGCAAACACGTCATCTTCTGTAGGGCTCCACTGCAATGATAAAATGTGGCAACAGTGCTTACCAAATTGAACAAGAGACACGAGCATTCCCATTAGATATGCATGAAAATTATGCACCTGTAGATCTTCTACACTTGCAGTGTGTCCAACTAAAGGGGCGGTGCCAACATTCCATGTTGCACTAGATGTAGGCTCCCATAAGTGGATAAAATTCTTGCAGTCACCTTCAAACAAATAGTAAAATCTTCCAACAGTTAAAACATTTTTTGCATTCAGGAGATAAGCGCTGAAGATACTTGGCAAGTGGGAGAAAATTTGAAAAATATAAAAAATAATATTCCAGAGTACCAGAGACCAGCCTTCCTGCAACATGAGGACTCCAATCTATAGCATAACCTTCATCTTTGTGCCCTCCAAACTTAACTAGAGGAGCCTGATTAATGACTGCAGTGCCTCCCTGGGTAACATCTGTTGCTGACTCTGCTAAAGCATTCAGATGAGCACTGAAGTCCCATATCTGCATGCGAAGTTGCAACTTATCAGGCACAAGATACAAACTTATGTACAGAACCTACTAGCCTCGTGTTCAAAACTCAAGCATTACCATGGTATAATATATTTTGCTTTAGCTTTGAAGTTACACAATCGTTGGAAAATGAACAGCATATAAGAAATAAATATGGATATAAAACAACTTCTTTAAGTCATAGGAACACAACTATAACCTGCACAGGACCTGTATCCGACCAAGATGCACATATATGGGGATTTTGCGTCATTGCACGTATACGATTGACACATCCTTCATGACCTACATTGCGCAACTGTGGATACAAACTTGGAATGAAAAAGCATGAAAAATAAGTTTCACTAAAATAGACTAACTGTCAAAGTAAAGAAACATAAGATTGCCTACAATGTTGTTGCCGAAGATCCAGCAGCCCCCTCATCTTCACTTTCTTCGTCGCTATCACTGCTACCAGTATCCATGTCAGCGTCACCGGCTGTAGTTTTAGTAGGCACCAATTCACGTCTTTTACCAGAAATGTTAGATACTTTGAAAATTCCAATAGAATTCCAAGAAGCTTTCTCTTCCTGCGGATAATATTGTTATAAATAAAGGTGACAGGGAATGAAAAAAGGATGAAAGAAAACATAACAAAAACATAAAATTGTTTCCCCAGTAGTTCTATTGACTCTTTGTCACCTACACAAACAAAAATTCAAGGCTGTTTATATAAAAAATTGTTTTCTGTGTCACATTTTCACTTTTCATAGAAATGTTCTGTTTCCAATTTCTGTGGAAAAGTTGAAAAAATTGCATTCATTTCTTTATAACAAGAGCAAAAAAAAAAACACATTTTCTAATCAGGAAACTAAGCAAACATGCACATTAATCATTGATTGCTTTTGCATAGCAAGATAAACATTTAACTAATAAACCACTACTACTAAGCCAATGACACTTTATATCTAACTGTGTTAGTAAGATAAAGATTTTTTTTTTTAAAATGAAACTATTTGTATAGTTTAAATTAGAAAGTTAGAGAATTTTACAAAGAAATTGAAACATAATGAAACAAAAGAATGAAAAAATAGAAAAAAGAAAGAACTTTAGAAAAAAAAAAATAATTGAGATATAGACAAGAAATGGAAATAAAAAATAAATAAAAAGCTAGGAAAAAAAGGAATAAAAGGTGTTGAAGCCTAACCCAAGCAACAACTACCAAGAGTCCAAAACTAGAATGAATTTATTAAAAAAAAATTGATGAACAAAGATACACATTGAAAAAACAGTAAACAAAATCCATATTAAGCGTCAATAAATAAATTGAAAATGAAAAAAATAAGTAGTAAAGCTGGGTTGCAAACACCACCCAAAACCAGTGAAGTGAAAGAAAACTGGGGGATTCCATGATTTCCAAACAGAAAACAAGGGATTTGTGATAAATGGAAACAATAGAAACAAATTTGAACACAGTACATTGTGATATCTGATATTACCTAAATTTAAAGAGCAATTCAACAATATCATCGAATAAAATATCCCTATGACTCTTGAGTAACGGAAACTTCAAATTGACATAAGCAATCTGTAGTGGATAACCAGTAGAGAAAATTTTAATATTATCGACACACACACAAACACAAAATGTGTTCACTCAGCGACTATCCGAAATTCAGAAATGAATCTCACCTGGGTTCCTGCAATGAAATACACTGTATGGGGAAATTCAGTCCGAAGCAAACCCAATGAATCACGCACTATATCAAAACTGCCAACAGAAAATCAATTACAAATAAACAAAACTACCCTTCTTTGATGACCAAACTGATTAAATCACTGTTTCTAGGTACCACTATCAACTATAATTGTGTTGGGCATCCAAGTGCAACACATCAAGCACATTGAATCAAATTCCTCAGGAAGAATCTTTGTAGAAAGAAGTTGACAGTTGTAACTAGTGCAAAAGGCATACTAAAGAGGGCCAACAGCCTTTTTAACTCACATATCAATTTCTGCACTTCAATATGCTAGAAGCAAACTAGCTCAACTCCACCATAACAAAGATCATGATAAAATGGAGTTCTATTACAAGATTTTCGAAAATGAGAAACATAAATTAAGCTTTAACCCTTTCCTTTTTCTTTTCTTCTTTTCCCAATAGATTCTGGGGACCAAAATAGGCATAAGAAAGCAATATAACAGAAGTCTCATTGTATGGTTTACAAATAATTCATAATTCCTCTGAATTAAAAAAGAAAAACATTGAAAGCATTGAATCAATCAATGACAGTCTTATTAAACATCCAAATAAAAAAAAAACAACTTCAATGAAAGAACAAAACGCAATCTTCAAGCAAAGCAGTAAGAATAGAAAAAGAGAAAATAATAACCTCAAGCAAGGCCATCCAATGTGAAAAGCATGAAGAGAATTGTAGGCAGAAGGGTCACACTGAAGCTCCTCGCCTTCCTCAAGCTTGTCCAGTCCTGGTTGCCACACTTTTTGGGGCATCGACGGTATTGATGAGGAAGAGGATGACCCATCTCCTTTCTTTGATCCCTATGCATTTTAATTTTATCAAATCAATAACAAAAGAAATGAAAGGAAAGAGAAACTAGCAAGGGCAAAGCGAGAGAGAATGGTGGACCTTGTTCTTTCTCTTAGCCTTTGTCGGGTTTTTTATGCTACGAACCATTTATGCAGTCCTGGGTTTTTTGCCGATGCGAGGCAGTGGAGGTTTTTAGGAGCTAGGGTTTTAGCACACGTTCCACTGTGCTCAAATGGAAGACGATTTTAGCATCATTATTTGCGGCTTAATTACTTACAAAAAATCTCAAAATTTTAGTTTTTACATAACTTTTAATTTATATCACTAAAATAACTATAATTAATAATTGACTAAAGTATCAAATAAGCCTCTGAATTTATTTCAACGTGATAATAAATGGCAAAATAAATTTTTTTGTCAGATTTAACCATGAACTAGTATTATTTTATCAAAATTATGTTGATCTTATATTGTTTCGTCATATCATCAAAATTATCTCTAATTTTATAATAATTTTGCTCGTTCATTAAATTACAATAGATTTAGGAAGAAATTGATTAAACAAGAGTATAATTATGTGTAAAAATACTATTAAAAGTTTTTATTTTATAATTTAATAAATTATATTTGTCTTAAGAAAAATAATTGTAGGGCGATGAGTCCCTATGGAAACTGGAATAGAAGGAAAAAAATTTTCATTAAGAGAGTGAGATACAGGATGAGAATAATCTTTGTATCGTTTACTTGTCATTTCTAAGTCAATACTCTCTTCAACTAATATTTTGAACTTTATGATATAAGACTAGATATATTTTTAACGAAAAATAATTTTTATAACGAAATAATACAATATCAAAGGTAAATTTATGAGTAAATTCGATAAAAAAAAAGTTTATTTTGTCATTTTATTACAAGTTTAAGAGTTTATTTAGTATTTTAGCCATAATAATTTATTTCGATGTTAGTTTTCAATCAAAATTCAATAAATAAGAAAGAGAAAACTTTATTTTTATAAAACATAACTTTATATTTATAAATAATAAAATATTATTTAACAATTTCAAAATTGAAATTGATGGACATTAGTTTTAAAAAATTGATGGACTCCACAAAATATTTTTCATAATTTTCATCAAATATTAGGTATGCAAAACTCATCCACAAGAAAAAAGAAAAATCACAAAAAGTCTCTGCAAACTAAACTCTTATTGACGTTAAACAAGAGAAAACTTATTGCTACAAGTGGTAAATGAATCAATCATTTCGAATCGGTTCGAATCATTTTGAGATCGAGATATTTTTAAGTCGAATTAGATTTAGATCACTCACATTTCAGCAGATTCGGATAATTCATTGAGTTTACATATATAAAAGATTTTGATTGTATTTTGAGTTTATTTTTAAAAATAATATTTTGGTTCATATTATTTATTTTTCAATTTTTTCACCTGTCTGTTTAGATTTTTATTATATCTATAATATTTTTCACATTATTCATTAAGAAAAAAATAATAATTTTTTTACAAATTATTTTTAGATAGATTTTACATAAACATAACTTAATTAAAAATTTTATTTAAATGCTTAATAAGTTAAATATAATATATTTTTAAGCAAATTACTATATATAATAAAAACATACAATTGCACTAAGTTCATAGAAAATTATATTTCAGTCATATATCATAATTTAATCTAATTCACAAACAAGCATACATTGTCAATAATAACAAATCAATCATTACATGAAATTTTATGTATTATTATAAAAATTGTATGGTAAAATTAATTTTAACATGACAAAAATTAAATCTATCATAATTATTATAAATTATTATATATTAAATCATTTAGAAATTACAGTAAAAAATTTTTATTCAGAAATTTTGTCATAATAAATAAGCGTATAAAATAAATTATGATATAAGTTCTTTTTTCCAAATATTTTTACAATATCTTAACTCTAAATTTTTAGTGTCCATCAAATTGCATATAAGAAAAAGTAATATTATCACAATAATATTTTTGTTAGTGTATTAACTTATTTAAAAAATTATAACAAAACTTAGTGTATTAAATTATTTAAAAATTATAACAAAACTATTTTAACACAATAAATAACTTTTATTCTTATTAAATAATTTATCATAATAAATAAGAAATTGTAACTTAGATACATAGAAAGGCAAAATAGAAACAAAAATAATTTTATTTAAAAATATAAAATATCACGATATTTTAAATAAAAATAAATTTGAATTTGCATAAATAATCAAATCATTTTAAAAATAAATTTCCTTCTTTTTATTTCATTATTCTACCTTAATAATAATAAAAAAATTGTCTTTTTCTTATGTTGTCACCGAATCAATTGGTTCAGATCATGCTTGATTTGTTTGGGTCAGTTTTGATCCTACTTATTGGATTAATCCAAATCCGACCTGATCCAAAAATTTTCAGAGTATCTTAGATTTGTTAGGATTCAAGTCAGATTTAGATCACTTTTTTCGGATGAATTCATATCAAATTTTCAAATTAGATAAAAAAAAAAAATTACCCACTGTGCTTGCTGCAATAATGGCATTGAGTGTTGAGGCGAGTAATAAATGGATAAAGGAAGCTCGATGCTTTGTTTAGTATACCTGCAATAGAATTCAAATAATAATTTAGACTAATTTCAAACTTTTAGTGAGCACATGAAATTCCTCAATGAGTTTTTGTATGGACAATCCATGTTCAGAAGCAGGCAAGACAACTACAATAATTTCATATGTGGGTGAACTTTATGAGGCAGAACAGTGAAATTGATGGTATATACTGCACTTCATTATGTAAAATACAGAAGGGAATAATTGGCCAACTGCAATAGAGATTATCGCTAACCTGGAACAAACTTCATCTCTATGTGATGACAGCGTTGAGAATTATAGTGACAAAGAAGTCGCAGAACAGTCAAAAGATAGACCAAACGAGATCGAGCCAAAGCCAACTCCTTATCAACATGCACTTCAAACTCTACCTCCTCAAAATCAAAAAATAATAGTATTTTTTAAAACTAATGTCCATCAATTTTAGTGAATATAAAATTGAAATGAAGTAAATTTTAGGTTTCTTTGAAATGAATTTCTAAGTGTATTTATTGAAGAATTATGGTTTTGTTGATTTTTAAGGATTTTGAAGATTTTTTTTGTAATAATTTTTTGGTTCGATTTTCTTTTTAATTTTAAAATTATTAAATAATTTTTATCATTTATAAATATGAGAATTATTTTTAGTAATATAGAATTTTATTTTTTTTATGTGCTAAAAGAAAAATTATTAAAAAATGTCACATTATCATCTTAACTAAAAAATTGATTATGAAATTTATTTCTAAATAAAATAAGTTTTTTATTTGCTATATTTATAGATTATCATTTGATATTCTTCTTCTTATAAAAGAACACACACAATGGAGAAACATTAACCTAAGTAACCGATTCTAATAAATTTCATACTAACTAATGACAAAAATAAAGTGAATTCTTGATTAGTTTCCCCAATTTAAAATAAATAAATAAAGAAGAAAATGTCAATGCATATAGATTGTCTAATTATTAGTATGAAAAATCCTATGATTTTGGGGCTGAACACAATTTGATTTGTTTTGTGGATTTAACAATTTTTTACATTGAATTTAACGAAGGGACTTTTTAGTGAAATAAAACAAATATGAAGGATAATTTAGTATAATATTAAAAAATAAAGGATGATTTAGTTAAATAAGACAAAGTTAAAGGATTTAGTGCAATTAACCCTTTTATATATCACTATTGTATCTCTTATGTCATTCCCTATTTTATTTTTTCCACTGTTTGATATAGGGTTTTTTGTTTTAGGTAGTAGCCATTCTATTGTGGCTTTAGCCTCAATAGGTTGTTTACAAATCTCTAAAATCTTTGGTGTGGTCTTCAAGTGAGATATTGCCTTTATGTGACAAATTCGTAAAATACATTCTCATAAAACATGGTTAAATTTAATTGAGATTAGACTATCGGGGATTATGCTATAGTTTTGGGAGAGGGTGATTGTGAGGATAATCATACTCTTTATTTAGTGGTGCAAGTCTGGACTGGATGTTCCTTTAATGGTAGGGCTTTTATAGACACTATGACTCATGCTTGGCGAAGAAAAAATGAAATAACAACACAAGATTAGTGGAAAGATATATTTGTGTTCAAATTTTCAAATGTGAAGGACATAGATTAGGTATATTTAATGCATCATGGCATTTTAACAAAAATTTCTTAGTGTTAATGTTAAACGCAATTAATGGTGGTAAGCAATGTTTCAAGCTTGAACTTTTTCACACTCCTTTATGGGTAAAAGCTTATAAGTTGCCTCTTAAATTTATAAATCTATCTACTACAAAAGCTCTAATGGGCAAAATTGGTGAATTTATCTAAGCTGACATTGTTGAAGGAATGGGTTGGTTCTTACATTTCAAAGCTCTTATTGATCTTCGCAAGCCAATTCTAAAAGGCACTCATATTTGAACTCCAACTAGCAACTTAATATGGATTCTTTTCAAGTTTGAAAGTCTCTATGTTTTTTATTTTTAGTTGGCATTTATTTAAGCTGACATTTTTAAAGGAATGAGTTATAGTCAGTTCTTACATTTCAAAGCTCTTATTGATCTTTGCAAGCCAATTCTAAAAGGCACTCATATTTGAACTCCAACTAGCAACTTAATATGGATTATTTCAAGTTTGAAAGTCTCTATGTTTTTTATTTTTAGTTGGCATTTATCTAAGCTGACATTTTTTAAGGAATGAGTTATGGTCGGTTCTTACATTTCAAAGCTCTTATTGATCTTTGCAAACCAATTCTAAAAGGCACTCATATTTGAACTCCAACTAGCAACTTAATATGGATTCTTTTCAAGTTTGAAAGTCTCTATGTTTTTTATTTTTAGTTGGCATTTTGGACTCTCATTCAAAAACTATGATGTAATAAATGATGAAGATGGAGCTTATGGATGATATTTTAAGAGCTTTTCCTTTTAAACGTCTAGTAAAATGCCACCACAAAATGCTCAACCTTATAAACCCAAGAGAGACATTTTCATGGTCCATAAATTTCCAATTCACAAAAACTTAAATAATGAACTGGTTCCTTTAATTTCAAAAACCACTAACCTTATTGATGTTTAATATTGTAATAAATACCACCAACGTCTATCATATTTGACCAAAATCACCAAGAAGTCTCAAACTTAATTCTAAGCTTATACTAACTTGATGTCTCACTATTAAACCTGACATCCCCAATGATCCCTTCCATTACTTGTATAACTTATTCATTTGTCACAACAAACCATAAAGCGCGATTGGTGTAACTAGGAGCTATAATAATAATGTTGTAGCACCTAAGACAACATTTGGCTGCCTTTTTTTTACCTAAAATATAGAATTTGTTCACTTAGATATTCACTTTTTATATCTTTATTCAATATTGTATCTTTTGGTTCATTTTCTATATCTTTAAAAAAAATTATCAAAGTTAAATGCGGCTCTCATGGGAACAACAACCATACTTAAGAATGCAAAACGAGTCAAGTTGCTCAAACTTTGTTTGAGATTGGCTTATATTTGAGCTTGTTAGAACTCGTCCATTTCATTAACAATCCAAGCCTAATCAAATTATTAAGCTTGTCAAGAATTCGAGCTAAGTATGATAATATGTATGCTCGGCTCAAAAAATTCATGAGTTTGTTGATATATAAAAAAGTGAATAAATGGCATGTGTTAGATTATTAGATATGTTTTCAACCTTATTTCTAACTTTATCTTTTTTCTTTATTTCCTTGACCAATAGCCACCTGTACCCAAAATCAAAAGTATTTGTTATCTTTATTTCTCTAACCAGTAGCCACTTGTAGCCAAAATAAAAAATATTGGTTAGAGTAAACAAAAGAGATAATAATGAAATTGAAGAAAATCAAATACAATCATAAAGGATTTTGTTTCAGTATTTGGAACTTTAAATAGAAAGTCTTTATGTTGTATTTGTTCAATAGGGATAGAAAAAGTGGTTTTACGGAATCAAATAAATTATAAATGGCTACAGTTTAGTTTTGAATTTTGAACGAGTCCATCGGCCTAAGCTCAATAATAAGTTATCTTTCATAAGCCAAGCTGCACTGTGATGGCTCAAAAAATTGCTCAAGCTCATGCCAATCTCAACCAATATTGTATTTAAGCTGAGTTGAGCCAGAATAATAATATATTTGGTTTGGCTCAACTTGTTCTTACCACTAAACATAACAGACCGCATTTGGTTATGTATTTTGGACACAAAATTTCTTTACTTCATTTACAAAATATCTTCATTCTTTTGTTTATTTTTTATACATCATTTGAATAAATTTTGTATTTGAAAATTATAGCATCTAAGGTAGCCAAACTCTACTTTATGAGCTATATAAAGGCAGATATAGCTCTTTGTTACACTTGTCATTTCTAATTGTCAAAACCCATGAGACAATTCCTTATCTAAACACACAAGTCCCAAAACCTACCTTGTCCTAACCCCACCCTTATTAAATTGAATATGGACAATCTTAAATCTTACCTGCCAAACATCGAAATAAACTTTGAGATCTCTTACAAAGTCAATAATTCTATCATTATCCATACCTTTTCTATCCTTTTCAAAAATATTCCTCTTATGTTATCTCATATCCTTGTAACTAACCTCTTTCTATTATACCATCAAACTAGACATAAAATTATAAGAACTTAGAAAAAGCTTGCTAGAATCATTTATAACCAAAACCCTAAATTTAAGGTTAAAATTGGAACCAAACGTGCTCATTATGAGCTGTCAAGTAAGGAAGTGATTATTAAAGGTTAAGGCAAAGAGAAGAAGGAAAAAGGATATAACAATGACAATAGGTTAACATAATGTGATGACAAATATTGTTGAGTATCCCATTGTAAGTGTCTTATTTTAGAAGTGTTAAGGGCTTGGTAATCCAATAATAATTAGTGCTCTACAGAGCTTTTCAAGTTCTTATTCTTATTTTCTCGAAAGTAAGATTATATGCATATGAAATGGATCATTAAATAAATCTTTGGGCTATATGAATGGCACATAAATGGGTTACGAAGGAGAAGGACGTAACATAAGGTGGTCTTTGTCTTATGGGACTTGAATCTATTGATGTTTCATTATTTTATTCTTTGCACCAAATAGATACATTGGTCTGAAATTGGAATAATAACGGTATGCGGGATGTGTTAGGTATTTTTCATTGGCAAATTAAAGATGAAAATTATTGCATAAGAGCTTTCTAGGAATCTTATCAAAACTCATTGTCCTAATTTGTTCTTAGCGATTTCAACAAAATCTTGTTCTAACATGAAAAAGATAGGTTAAATCTTATGCAACATTTTTATGATACTTTCTTTTTATGTCATCTTGATGATTTAGGGTATCAAGGTCTCAAATTCACCTAATTTAATGGATAAGGTAGAAATAATAATATTGGTTTTATGGCTAATGATGATTGAATATATCTATTTCCTAATTACAAGGTAGTATTAGCCTATGCTCATACCATATTCTAGTATAGTTGGTTCTTATTAAGAACATGAAAGGAAAAAAATCACAGCCTTTGTCCATTTCATTTTAAAGCTATTTGGAAAAAGGATACTTAAAGCTAAGCTATTGTTAAGAACTTATGGTGTTCTCCTAATTTAGATCATGGTACAATTATTTTAGATCAATTATCAACATAACATGCAACATTAAAATCAAAAGACAAAGAGACCTTTTATAATGTATCTTAGGAAACTTTAATACTTAGAAGGAACTAGATACTTTTCAAGTTATGACCCAAGATTAAATTATTAGAGAAAGAATTCACCAGGTTGAATCAAATCTTTGAGAGTTTATTCATAAGGATTAAATCATTTATAGGAAATGGTTTAGGATCTCCTGTTTAAAAGAAGGATACAAAAATATAGGATTTTCCATAAGAAAGTCATTCATAAACATAGAATAAACAATGTCATGGGCATTCAAAGAGATGACGATAATTGGTATGATGATCTAAATGAGATAAGCATTATTTTTACTTACTTTAAAGGATTATTCTCATCTTTGCATTTAAGCAATATGGAATTTATTCTCAACTATGTGCCTACCAAATTTACTCTCAAATGAATGCATAGCTTTTTAAGCTTTTTTTTTTTTAAAAAAAAAATTGCTTTAAGACATGTCACCTATTAAAGCTCTAAGTTCTAACGATATGCCTACCCTATTTTTCCAATCTTTTTGTCATATTATAGGTGATGATGTCATTCATTATGTCTTAGATATGTTTATTAATAATGTTAATCCTTCTAGTATTAATTTTACTTTTATTACTCCAATGCCAAAAATTAAGAGTACTTGGTCTCCTAAAGATTTTAGACCTATTAGTCTTTGTAATGTCATCTTTAAACTTATGTTTAAATATATTTTCCGTTAAACATGACATGAGTAAAGCATATAATAGGATTGAATGGTCTTTCTAGAGAGTATCATGTTGAGAATTGGTTTTGATGCATCTTAGGTTGATCTTGTGATGAGATTTGTTAGTATTATTTCCTATTATATATTGTTAAATGGGATCCTACAAGAAACTTCCTCACCTTCTAGGGGCTTTCATCAAAGGGACCCTTATTCCCTCCTATTTATTTCTTCTTTGTGTTAAAGGTCTTTCTTATTTACTTGTGGATGCTTGTAGCTTTGGGGATATCCATGGGCCTAGAGTTTCTCATTTTATTCCCTCCATCTCTCACTTATTTTTTTTTTTTTTATAAATGATAATATTCTCTTTTGTAAGGCTTATCTTTCTAAAGCATAAAAAAATCTATAACATTTTGAAATCCAATGAGCTATCTTCTAATTAATGAATAAGTTTAAAGACGTTAGAGATTTCTTCAAATAAGATTTGAAGTTGGATATTGTTTTGAATATTAGTGTAAAGTTAGTAGAGCATTATAGTAAATATTTGTTTCTTCTAATAATTCTTGGTAGATTAAAGAAGGTTATTTTTAGGATTTTAAAGGAACAAGTGAAGAAGAAGGCCAGAAAGAATGTTTCTTATCCAGGGAAGTGTTGATCAAAGTAATAGCCTAATCAATTCCAATGTATCTCATAAACTGCTTTTTATTTCCTATTGCCACTTATAATTGTGTTAATTCCTTACCCTTTAATTTTTGTAAAGGATAACAAAAGAATGAAAGGAAGATACAATAAATAGCTTACGACAAACTTATTTTGAATAAGAAGAAATGAAGGCTTGGTTTTTAGACTTGAATTATTTTAACTCTCTATGTTAGTTAAACAAGCCTAGAGATTGCACTCTAATGATAATTCTTTTAGCTAGAACTCTCAAAACTCGTTATTATCTTAGGTCATCTTTCCTTGAGGCAAATAAGAGTTATCTCTCGAGTTACACATGGGGAAGTATTCTAGAAAGTAAGTGTATTATTAAAAAAAGATCATGTTGGTTAATTAAGGAAGGGCAAACTATTCATATTTGCTATGATCCATGGCATACTGAATGGATTTAAGGGATAGTTTCCTAATTTTGTTATTAATATCTCCTTCACTTTCTCTTTCCTATGGACCAGTGATAGGCTAAGATGGAATATTGAATTGGTTAAATAAATATTTTTACCTATTGAATGTGATCAAATCTTGTCAATTCTAATTTTCAATTGTAAGCCTAGGGATCACCCAAGATTCCATTATGGCAAGCTAGACCCATTCGATGGTATAATATGCAACAACATCAATAGCTGATAGATTAAGTTTTAAGACAACTCTTTGCTCTTCAATGTTCATCTAAAAATGTGTTCTTTATGCTTTTTAGGAAATCTAAAGCAATTATGATGCTTTTTATTTATAAAATGAGATTATTGATTTCTAAAACACTATTTAGTCAACCTTATCTTTTTATGTAGAAAACTACAAAGTTAATTCAGTTAATCGATTGACTCTAAGTGTTTATGTTGGAAATTTTATACCTAGACAATCTAAGTTACATGCATAATGAAAATAATAATTTAAATTTTAATTGATTTTCATTATAAGATCACATTAATGTTTAATAATACTAAGAACCAAATAAATAATCATAGAAAATTACCTTTTAAAACTTATTACACTAAGATAAAAATATCCTGCATGTGGTTGGGTTCTAACAAACCACAACCATCCTCAAACTCTTCAAGTCTAACCTCTACTAGTAATTTGTATAGGAACAAAGAGAAAAATCTTTTGAATTATGCAAGAGAGATAGGATGAAGGGTAGCTAAAATGCTAGAAATCATAAAGGGAAAAGGAAATAACTATTATTTTTCTTTTGGTTGAATTGTATATGGAGAAACCTACCTTATTTTTAGCATAGCCAAAATTCTCAACTTCGCTCTTTCTTTCTTATTGGCTAGTCCTTCATGTTCTTATATAGGAGATATCACTTAAACATAGTCCTACTAAGATAAGCTAGAATCAACAAGCCTTATTCCCTAAACTTATTTAATACTTACAATAAGTCCTATATATATATATATATATATATATATATATATATATATATATATATAATTCTTACTTAATCTTGTTTTAATTTCTCATTATATCTTATTGTATATGATCAAATAGGCTTCCTAACACATTAACATTAAATATAAGTTATAATTCTAAATCAATAAGTTTAGAAAAGGATGAAATAAATTTAATTTAATTCATTATTAATTCTTAAATAAATTAACTTATATTTAAAGATCATGATTAGCACTCTAGCTACACATTATGACCACTCAATTATTAAGAATGAGTAATGTGGCTTGATCTAACTCTTGGTAGGAAGTTTATTAATGTAATTCCTTCCCTTAATTAATCAAACCTAAATGATGAATAATATCTCCTTTTATAGTTTGATATTTATTGGTTCTTTATATTAATCATTCATGTTAATGATGCAATATAAGACATTTTTCTATTAATCCATTAAACCCTGCAAAGATTGTTAAATCAATGTCAATTAAGAACAAGTAAGGTGTCACAATATATCTTGGGCTAGTGAATCATATCTTGATAACTCATTACCTTTATTAAGTTCATGTTATATTCAAAATATGTCTTATGAGCAATCCATGGCTATTAAAGCATAAAACTCTTATGATAAGACATTATGGTGTTCTCAAGTCATAAGAATCACTCATATACCTCTTACCTAAGATTTTCATAAAACACACAAATAATACTCCATAATTGAAATTTAGTAAACTTATTTCCTAACATAACCATTATAACATTAACTAGAATCTAAGATAGAATGAGTTTATTCATTTCAGTTAGCGAAGAAATTTTAGTTATGATTGTGATTGCCAATCACCAAATATCATGTTATACCAAAAAAAAAAAAATTAAGGAAAAGAATCACTTACTTGAAATTGAACTTTACATCCTAATAAATTCATTGAGGTGAGGATGGTAACTGAAGAGAGGAGAGGGGTGAATTGACTACTTCTAAAAATTAAGAAGTGAAAGCATAAGAGAAAAATCAATATAAAGATTTATAGTGGTTTGGCTAAAAATACCTACATCTACTCTTTAAGTCATAGTTAGGTCTTTTACTATCTTTTATAAGATCAAATACAATTTATCCTTTTTCGAGCTAAATATACCCCTTTGTACACTTTTTTTTTTTAAAAAAAAATGTTTAAAAGAGTTAAAACCCATCCTTTAACATTTTTAACAATACAATTGCAACCTATATCACTTTATAAAAAGTAAAACCTCAGTAAGTGTCTATGCCTCTAAATTAGGCAACAAATAAATACAATCTAGTGCATAAAGAAAGCATATACTCAATAACTCAAAAGTTACTTACAAATTCTTAAAAAGCCCACTCTATCGAAAATGAAAAGATTAAAACTCAAATAAATGCAATGACTTTCTTTTGATTTCTAACCTTAGAAAAGGTTCATATGATTGTCTATTTATAGGAGAAGTCTTTAAAAACTAACCAGTAGACACAAAAAGCAAGTTTGATAGCTTTTGAAAAAACTAGTTGTTACACAGTGAACGAGCCATTTACTTGATTGTTGCTTCTCTATCTTGGTAATTTCTTAGGCCATTCAATAGCAGCTAGCCCGTTCAACTCTTCTGTTTGAATTTCTCATTTTTTTATTATATTGAAATAAGGTTGTTCATCTAGGTTATCTAAATCAACCTAGGTTATTCAACACTTCTATATAAATTTGTTTATCTTTTTTTTTTTTTTTTTATGCTGAATAGGATCGTTCATCTCGACTATTCTAAGGCAAGTTAGGCCATTCAACTTGATCTTTTTTTCTTAGCTGACTATTCTTTTACTTTATATAATTGTTTCATTTTCTTGAACATGTGTTGAATATATGCACAAGCTCATTCAAGGTGTGCACAAGTCCATTCATAGTTTCATTTCTTTGTGCACAAATCATTCCACCATGCTTGGAACAACTCATTATATCCTTTTTTCTTGGATGCTTCACTTCTATTTTTAAAAACATATTTAAGGACAAAACCTCCCTAGATTAAGTATACCCTTCTACTTAAATGCTTTGCCTATATCTTTAAAAGTTTTTAAGGGAATATCAATCTACAAAGTTCATAGGGTTTAATGCTCAAAAGTCTCCTTCTTCTTGAACATATCTTTCAAAACATTATTCTTAAGATGTGCCTTACCTTTATCTTTAGGAGTCAATAATACCCCTATGCACAAGGTAAGACCTATAAGCACAAACAATTAAATGTAAGGTTAAAACTTCTCAAAATTTTATTATCATTCAAAATATTATTCAAAAATATGATTAAGATAGATGCCTTAACAATCTTGGGGTCACATGATCAATAAAATTACTTAAAGAATATATAAAGACTATCACTACAAACAACTTCAATAAATCATCAACATCATAAACAAGAGTATGACTATTTGAACAAATTATTATGATAATTTGATTAATAGTTGTTATGGATTATTAAAAAATATTCTATTGATATAGCCATCTACAAGAGATTTAAAGATTGTGAAACTGAGGATCAATGTATGTAGATTAGTAGGGTAACATAAAAACTAACATGAAAGAAATACAAAGACAAATTTAAATTATCATTAAATTAGTAAGGGTAAAAGAGATTGTACAAATAAAAAAGTAATTCCGCTTTAATAATTAAAAGTTTGACTCCAATTTTGAGTAATCACTTTCAACTTATACAAAAAAATGAGAATGATTATTCTCAACCCTTCACTTTTGTGTCTTACAAAAAATAATTGTGAAACAATATAGCTAGTAATTTTCTCTGAATTCTTCTTATTTCTTTTCCAATTTAAATCCATTAATATATAGTGTAACTGTTACTACAAAACGTTGCATTAATAGTAAACACCCTTATATTCTTCATCATTGCTACATTCGGTAAGAATATTTAAGAAAGGTGAATAACCATAAAAACTATCTCAAGATCATATTCATAATCAATATTAAAGCAATTAGGGAAAAACAATGTTATCTATAATTTTTAAACTCTCCTCTTATCCTTAAAAGCCTTGTATGGAAATTTTTTTTAGGATATCCATTTATTTCATGGAAATATGTTTAGGAAAGTATTTAGTATATTTTTTTTTATTTAGTGCATCCATAAAAATTGGTCAATGAATAATATTTTTCGAATTCAAGTGAAAATTAAGTCATGAACTTTGACAAACTAATCTAAATTAAAAAAAAGTCATATAAACACATATATTTATTGTTACTGATCATTTTTCACTATCAATACCCATTATTGGTTATCATTAGTTGGCGAAACTCACCGGAGATGAGTGAGACTCACAAAATTTTTTATTTTTAATATATTTTTCTTATATTAAATAATAAATAATATAAAATATACAATATTTATGGTCTAATTCTGTTAAAATCTTATAAATAAAAAATTAATATTTTTATAGTATATTTAAATAACAAAAAATATATTGCTTGGAGAATATTTTTTTCAGAAAATATTTTTCACAGACAAATTATTTTTCATGAAACAAATGAAATGTAAAAGGAAAAAAGTTAATGAGAGTGATGAAAAAATATGGAATGTAATGTAAATAGAGTTAATTAACTTTATATTATTTGAGAAATTTTTTTTTAAAGGAGGTTAATAGGTATAAATTAGTTAAAATTTTTTCATTTTATCATTTATCCCTCAATTTTAAGTTTAAAAAAAGAGTATTTAGAGATTAATGATATAAACTTTCAACTCCAATTAATTTTTATTTATATTATAAAAAATTTATAAGTAATATTAACTAATTAATCTATATTAATATTATATTTTTAACTCTTCTTAACAACTCCTATGCAAAGCCCGCCACACAATTCAAAGGAATAATTCTTGAAACGATAAGTCGGGCGCTGAATTGTTACGACGGCGTTTAACTACGCATCCATTTTGAAAATTTGAATTCAACAAGCTTGATGCCTATCGCCTAGCGCTTTATTCCCGCTGGGCATTCCTCTGCTGTCCTTAAAACACACCACTGACAGCGAATCCATCTCTTTTCCTTTTCTGGCATGCAAAAAGGATACACTCTATAATAGCACCCAATTCACCAAATGACCTCGTCTATCTCTCACCCAATCGACGACAAAGACCTTGACGATGCCGCGTTATGGGCTGTAATTGACTCCGCCGAAGCATCTCACTCGTCCTCTATGTCCCGCAAACCCCTCGCCCTTAAATACCCTAATTTGCAATCCCCACCTAACCTCTCTCCTCAAAACCCTAAATCCCATTATAGAACTAATAATAGTAATAATACTAATAATAATTCCCCCATTTATAATCCTTATCGCAGGCCTAACAAGATCACCAGATCTTGTGCGTCCGAGGTCAGCGACAGCACTAGCCCATTAGCTATGGTCAGGACGCCTGTCACCAGAACGGTTGCGCATTTGTCTCCTGAGACTTACCTGTCACCGCAGATGGGGAAGTTTAGCCCGGACGGATTCAACGACGTATCGGTGGTTTCCCCTGGTGGTTATGTGCATTGTGAAGAGAAGGATGTAATGAGGCATTGCTTGAATGGGAGGTTTCCTTCTGTTTCGCTTTTTAAGGACTATCAGAATGCAGCCATGGCGGTAATTCTTCAATTAGTTACTATTCTTAACATTCTGCAGTCGGATTTGATATTTCTTGTTTGTATGCTGGAAACAATTCAACTCGTTAAAGTCTTGATCTCAAACTACTTGATCTAGCAGTTGAAAGTTGGAGCATGTATGATTGAGCAACAGGACTTGTAGTGATGTTTACAAATTAAGATTTGTGGGTTAGTATAGTAAACATAAGTGATGCGACTAAATTTGCACTGTTTATCTTGAACATATCCGTCTATGAGATTACAAAGGCTTCATAAGCTTATTGGAGAGCTATTCTTTGCTTAACAGCTCACTTAAAGTAACACATTTTACTCTCCAGTTCAATGAATGAAGTGAACCTGACTAAAATTATCATAGGTATCAGAGTTAGTAAAAATGCTGGCATGCAAAACTCCAAACAAATGTATCTGGAGCATAGGTGTTGGAAATTAGTTACAAATGCAATTCTATGAAGCTGAAACTTTTTACATACTTTTATATGTAAGCAAGGCATGCATAGGGGTTGGGTTTGAATAGTTGATTATTTGAGTAATGGTACTGCTTTCCACAAATAAACATTTGCATAGAGCAGGGCTTTCCTTTGGGCTTGTTAGATTAGTGATTGTGTCATATTGTTAACAGCTTGAGGCTTAAATACTAACAACTAGAAATTCCAGTTTTTATTCTGACCTCTGTAATTTTGAATTGATAATATTGGATTTTCAAACTTTGCTCCAAGCATCATATTTACAAAACACTCCAAACAAGCTGTTGAATGATTTTGCTAACTGCTTATCCAAATAAGCCTTAAGAGTAGTTATTCTGTTCCTCACACAGAATTTTAAACTTGTTTAATAGTTTTCCAATCCTGCTCATACTCTATGATAACATCTGTAGAATTTATAAACTGGAATATTTTCTTCAGCATTGTTCTTTTTGTTTGTTTAAGAATAATTTACATAGTTTTAAAATGCCAATTTGCAAGTTCTCATTTGTCTGATAATGCAATTTACTGGCATGATCGCAAACTTTACTGATTATTAAGTTTGTGCAGGATATCAAATGTGTTATATGTTGTAGTATCACACAATATCTGCAGTTTTTTCTATTTGTATGTGGTGGAACTTGGATTTTCATATTACAAGATTTTTCTTCTGTGTCATGGTTTTGATTTTATCATACACTTTGCATGTTTCTTTTGATGAGCAGATTTTGGAGAAATCTGATTACACTATGATCTCTGGGAACCCTTTCATAAAAAAATCAGGTAATAAATTATGGTTTTCCTCTACTACTTTGGGCTGTCATGTAGTGATTGATATTTGTGTGTGTATGTAGGTTGGAGGAAGATATCATGTTACTTCAATATCTCTTATGAAATCAAGGACAAGACCATTGAATTTGATGAAAGCCGAAATGTTCAGCGTGCTGAATTTGTCGTTCGGGCATACATGCGGTATGTTCTTTTGTCTGCTTTTTGGAACAAGAGCATATCATAGTACAACAATTGGTGGATATATTTTTTACACTTATGATTGATTGCTGTTCTTTTGTTGCTAGGGGAGACAGATTCTCTGATGGATGGGGCTCATGTGAGCGGCGTGAGAAAAGATTTTTAAAACCAAATCATGATATTCCTAGCACAGCAGAAACCAGAGCAAAAAACAAAGCCTGCCAGGTATTTCTTCTCCCTGTTGATTCGTAATATCTACGTTGGTTTTATAGCAAGTGACAATTCATAAATTGCTCCATTCTGTCTGGTTTTTATACACAAAAATGCTTAAGGCCTCGTTTGGATTGATGGATTCTACAATCTATAGATTTTGTTAAATCCATGGATTTTAAATCCATGAATTGTGAAATCCATAGATTGTGAGAATTCCATTGTTTGGATTAGAGTATAAATCAATGGATTTATGGTCTAATATCTCTTGCACTCATATTTGGTTCAATAACTATAATCCAAGGATTTAACAAATATTTTCCTATTTTACCCTTCTCATTAATCAATTACAAGTTATATATATATATATATATATATATATTATTAGGGTTAAGGATAATTTTA
>CATIWR010152311.1:0-25591 GCA_949677035.1 Omphalea diandra
AATTTAAAGACTGAAAGTGCAATAACCATAAATGGATAAAAATTGTAATAACCATTGAAATATCACCAATATATATATATATATATATATATATATATATATATATATATATATATATATATATATATATATATAGAGAGAGAGAGAGAGAGAGAGAGAGAGAAAGAGTTTTCAGTGATTGCATCTTTATGGATGATTACTGTTTTTACAACTGCATAATAAATGCTTATACTTTTCAGCGTAAGCATTAATTGTAAGTCATAACGATTATAACTATCAAATTTTTAATCTAAAGGCTGAAAGTGTAGTAACCATTAAAGTATAAATTGTAATAATCATTGAAACATTACCTATATATATATATATATATATATATATACATGATGTCAATTTTATTGCATATTTTACATCATTCTCGATTATAAAAGCTTTAATAGTACATTTCTTGACTTGTATTTGGCGATGAGTTATCCAAAGGCTCTGTTTGTAGTAATAGACTTGAGCCCTTGTATTTGTTATTAACTATGATTTTTGTCTGACATTCTAATTAAATCTAGTTTTACATATTAAGAGATAAATATTTTATATACATGGGATTGATTGTACTTGTTATTATACTTGGTTTTGATGAAGCTCGCTATTTTTGCATCTATGATATATTGAGTTGGGTTTGATTATGTAGAAGAACTATATTTTGTGCAGAGCAATTGTTTTTGGCACCAAATAGACTTCATTTTGGATTTTAGCTAATGAGCATGGAACTGATTGTGTGTTTTAGTATCATATTATTAGTGGATGAATTCTTAATTTAATAGTAATGCCTTTAAACTTTAATTTTGTAGATCTTCTCACCAATAATTTGGATTTTAGTTTGAACTTCAATTATATAATTGTAAGTTACTATTTATTGTATTTCGTTAGAGTTATTTATATTTATTTTGTTATATAGCATTTGAATTTATTATTAAATGAGTTTTTAGAGTTGGATCTTTATGAATCATTTTTTAATAGAGTTTTCATGTTAGCATTTTTTTTAGATTAAAGTGTACTTGTAATGATTTCTATAATTTTGACAACTACATGTGTATGGTTCTAAATCTTTTTTCTTTCATTTTTTTTTTGGTCATTTGATTCTTAGTATGTATGCTTGTTTCATCAAACTCTCGTATAAGGCATATGTTGATTCCTTATATATATATATATATATAAAATTTACCAAACAAATACACTAAAAAATAGAGACTGAAAAATATTGAATTGCAAATAAAATTAAAAAATATTGAATTACAGATAAAATTAAATATAGTGAGCGAGAAGACAAAAAAAAGTTTAGTTTTATTGTCATTAGAATATTATATTGATATTTAACTAAATGCTTGTCTTTTAATGAGGGCAAAATTTAATGGCAAGTAAATATTTAGTAGCTTTAGAGAAGTATAAGAAACTGTATAAGAAGTACAAATAGTTGGAACCTAAATACAAATTCAATCTTTGGAGTAATACTTATCAGTGGCCAATTTATTATGATAATATACTTATGAAAAAAATTTATATTCTCCTTCTCTATAGTCCAATTATAAAAGCAACTAATCATATTTTCACGCTTTGCATATTTTTTTTATAACATATATGATAAACTAAAAAAAATATTTATAAAATTTTTTAAAACTTATAAAATTAAAATATAATTTATCTAATTTTTTATTTTTATAAAATTATGAATATTAGCTTTATGTAAATCCAAATATTTTAATATTAAAATATTATTTATAAAATCTTTTTAAAATAAGTAATTTTAAAAAATTATTAAAATATTTTATCTATGTTATTTGGTGTCTACTTGGTGTTTGTTCATTAGCATCTAGCGATTGAGTATCAAATACTAAAAAAGAACTTTTACTAAATATTAGCATTTAATATTTAATTTGAAAATTAGCATTTGGAATATTAGCAAATGATGAAAGCTAATTTTCTTGCATTTGAAATATAAAAGCTAGTGTTTGAATTTTTCACTTGCATTGATCTTATACTTATCACTATTTATCATTATACCAATTTTATATTTCATATAAGATTAATTAAAGTATAAAAATAATTATTTTTTTTATCATTTTATAATCAAACCGTATTTTCAACAATTGTATTACCAAATACTTTATATTTATTGATTGCTTATAGTATAATATTCATCATTGATCGTTTATTACTGACCACCACCACTAAATTAAACAGACCCTTAGTATCTATAAATTATAGTTAACTACTTAATTTTTAATATATGTATATTTAACAAGTAAATTTCATCCATGACTTATGAAATTTATCATAAGTAACAGTGTGATGCATAAAGTTTAATTTGCTTCATAAAATGGTACGCATTAAATCTCATTTAACACATAATTCATTCCTGTTAAATGAGCTAACAAAATGCTTACTTGACATGTCACATGGTGAAAGAAAATTAAAAAAAAAAAAGACACTATGTCACATTGGCTCCCTGTCTCTCTCTCTCTCTCTCTCTCTCCTCCCACTATTTCTATCTCCTCCCACTATTTCTATCTCCTTCCACTATTTCTCCCTCCTTCAATAATTTCTCGTATTACTATATTCTCTCTCATTTCTTATCTCAATACATTGTTATTTTCTTTATCGCTGAAAATTTTGATTAAAGGAAGTGAAAATTGTATGCTTTCTAAAAAGAAACTCACTTTGCTACTTTGTGGAGGCGAGAAATTCATAGACTGGACAACATCCTATAAAAATGTTGTCCACCTATCTCGGTATGTTTTATTTATTTATTTTGTTTTGTATGAATTTTTATTTTGAGAATAGATTGTGCATTTTATATTTTGGGTATTAGGCATAAGCATTTACATAATTAGAAAAATGTAGATGGATTGCTTCTATTTGTAATTAAGGTTTTAATTGATAATAGAAGTTGGAGATTTTGAAGGTTATGCTACAATTAGTATATTTGCATAGAAGCATGGATGTAGAATATTATTTTTAAATGTGTAATACTTTTAATTTGCCTTTGTCTCATTATGCTTATTTAATATATTTTTTTTGCAATGGTTGTTATTAATGATAATGATTCTGAGATAAATATACATTGTGGAATAAAATAGGAGAATGGATTTATTTTAATAATGAAATCACTCAAATACATAGTTAAACAATTGCAAAGATGACTTTAGGCAATATTGATAAAGCCTTACAATGAAAAGGCCCACATGGTGTGATGCAATATCACTAGAAAAAACTAGTATTATAGTACAAAGATGGTCTAAAACTTTATTAGTTCAAATGCTGATGTGTTTGAGATGGCATTGCTTGGTATTAATACAAGGTCAATTAACCTATATGTAGAACACCTAACAGCTGAAAAGTTAAAAAAAAATTACAAATGAAATAAAAGAGAGTTAAAGAAAGCCACTAACTTCATCAGTTGTGATTAAGGAGTTAGATGATGAGAGCATAAAAGTTATGTTTCTGTAACAAAGAAGAAAACAATAAGTAAGATGAGTATAATTCAATATAAAAGTTACCCTATATTATGGAGAAAGGAAGTATCTGCATTTACAATTGATGAAGATAATTTATGGGAGGTAGAGGTTGACTTAAGGAAAAAAGTAGATAATGAGGCTCATATGACTGAAGTGTCAAGCGTTGATGATGATAATGAGGCTCATATGACTAGAAAGCCTAAAGTTGATGATGATGATGATGATAAGGCTCATATGATTAAAAAGCCTATAGTTAATGATGATAATGAGGCCCATATAATTGAAAAGCTTATAGTTGAAGTACATATTAAGAATGACAGTGAGGATAAGGATGAGAATGAGGATGTAGAAGAGAATACAACCAATGTTATTGAGAATGAGATAAAGAGAGTAACCAAATCTTCTACTAAGAATGAGAATGATATACATCACCCAGATTATGACATGGAGGAGGAAGGAGATGAAGACATAACTAATGCACTAAATGAGGTTAGGTAGAATAGTAATGGTGGAAAGCCTAAAGGGGGTGGGATTAGGGTTGAATAAGGAGGTATGAATACTGGGATAAGGATTGAAACCAATGATGATAGCTCAGATTATACATCAGAGGATGAATTATTGATTGAAATAGATTATGATAATGAGGATAAAGTTAGGTTTCCCAACTTTAATGCATAAAGAGATATGGCATATCCCACATTTAAGGTGGGAATGTTGTTTAAAAATAGACATAAATTTAAAGATGTTGTAAGGAGTTAGGAATCAAACACAAATTCCAAGTTCAGTTCCTAGCAAAAGAGAAGGTGAAGGTTGAAGTAAGGTGTTGTCCTTATAAGATGCATATAAGTTTATTAAATAGGAAGGATCTATTAGATGCCATATTTTAGATTAAGTCAAGGAATTTTAAGTATACTTATAGGAAGATATATAAAAACTTTCATATGAGTGCTCAGTTTTTGCAAAGAAATATTGGTCATGTCCAAAGTCGATAATTACTAATTTGATTGATTATGTTAAAAGTGAGTTTGGATACACAATATGCAATATAAAAGCTTGGAGGGTAAAAGATATTTCCTTCAAACTAATCAATTGAAATGTGGCAGTGTAATACATAAGTTTGCATGACTATAGGCTTGAACTACTAAGGACCAATTTAGGGAACATAATTAGGTTTAAGGAAAATGCTATAAGGTTTGAAGTTGTTTACATTTGTTTTATACCTTTAAAGGAGGCATTTAAGGCAATATGTAGACCATTAATTTGTTTAGATGGTTAATTCTTAAAGGGTCAATATAAAGGTCAATTATTGTCAGTAGTTTGAATAAACCCTAATAATTGCATTTTTTCCTATGGCATGAGTTATTGTTAAATATGAGTACGAGGACACATGGGAGTGGTTTTTAACAATATTGAAGGAGAACTTATAAATCAACAATAGCCATCATTATACCTTTATGTCTAACAGAAAAAAGGTAAATTGTTTAACTAAGATTATATTTTTTTTGTTCTATTATATATATCATTTTGTTCATTAATGACTGCTTTTGCTTGCTAATTTTTTATTAGGGATTGGTGAGTGTTATTAAAGAGATATTTCTATATTTAAAGCATAAAAGGTCTGTTAGACACTTATATGCTAATTATAAGGCATATTTTAGGGATAAAAAGCTCAAAGATTTATTATGGGCTGCAACTAGGGCTACTTACATGGTTAAGCTGTATAAAGCCATGAAGGATATTGAAAACAAATTTGTTGAAGCTAAAGAGTGGCTTTGACAGAGAGGCCTCATGAGCATTGGAGTAGGGCTTACTTTTCCACAAACCCCATATGTGATATGCTGACTAATAATTTATGAGAGTGTTTCAATAGATACATATTAAGTGTTGAGGATAAAACTATTACTAATATGTTAGAGATTCTTAGGATTAAGATAATGAAAATACTATTTAGAATGAGAGAATACATGACAAACCATAAAGAAAAATTATGTCCCAAAATCCAAAAAAATTAGATGAGAGCAAAAAGTTTGTTTGTTTTTATATACCTAATTTTAATAGTGAGCCAAGAGTACAAATTGTTGAAGGTGATGAATAGTTTGTTGTAGACATGGTTAAACACACTTGTATTTGTGAAGGTGGTAATCAAATGGTATACCTTGTAGGCATGCTATTGCATGTATTTGGGAGAATAATAATCTCTTAGAGGATTATGTTAATGTGTTATCATGTTGAGACTTATATGATAGTTTATAACTATTACATTAATCATATCAATGGTCATCAATTATGGCCTAAGTCAAAAGGCACAATTCCTTTCATAGCTTTAGAACCTGCTAAAAAAAAAAGAGGTAGAAATCAAAAAACTAGAAGAAAAGAGCTTAAGAAACTTGAAAGGGCAAAAGATTTATTTAGACAAGGTGCACATAATATGGTGAATTAGGGCACAATAAAAAAACATGGAAATTCATATTCCTCAATCTTAGTAAGTACTTTAGTTGAAGTTTTTATTCATTGACTATTGATTTGTGATTACTAGATGATTTAGGATATTGTAGTTGGTTTACGATATGTTATATTCTCATATTTATAGAGAAAAAAAAGGAAGATTAGAGAAAGTAGCATTAATGAGGCAAGTTGCAATAATACTACAGTTTTTCCAACCCAACATCATTCGTAGCCTCAGCCTTAATCTCAATCGCAACATACTAATCTTGCCACAATATATTGAATGATGGATGTAATATGAATTTTATTTTTTGGTAGCTATGTTGTGTTATTCTTGATGTGTTAGGTTCATATTTTAGAAACTATAATTTTTTTTTTGTGTTCACTTTGTTCATTATAGGGATCCAATTAATTTAGGATGCAGTAATACACCATTCTCTTCCACTTTAGGTTCACAACCAATACAAGATCATAGAAAAAAAAATTAAAGTTATAAGACAATAGCCTCATAATGCACTTTCTACATCAAAATCACCAAGACACTAGCCTCCTAGAAATGCACCTTTTATAGCAAAAGGAAGACCAAAGATGCATCAAAAGAGAGGGAGATGGAGGGTTGTGCATTCAAAATTGTAAGGCCCAAAACTTAGTTTTTAGATGTCTTTAATAAATGAGGACTCCTTCCCCTAAGTGATGAGCATGATGAGGCTAAATTTGATTGAAATGGTGATGATTTTAATGATTTAATGATGTCTAATAAAGATATTATATGAGTTAGAAAGAATGACTAAGAGATATGAAGGTGAAAAATGTTAAGTCATAATGAGAAACTAATAATAAGTCATGATATGTAAGTAAGCATATGTAAGAAATGATGATTAATGAACATGAGTGAATGATAGAATTAGAGGTTTAATAATGAATAATATGTCAACATTTTATATGAAAGGAAGTTATGTTAACAAATATGTTAAAAGAAATAAGAAAGCATGATAAAAGCCAAGGTATAAGGTAAGTTAGATGTATAAATTTTGATGGTCACTAAGGTATGTAAGTGTGATTAATGTATGGTTAAATGACATTTTAATGAAGTGTTTTAGGTATTTAAAGAGTCTTGAAGGAAGGATGAAAGAGTTGGATAGATGCATAGCTACCCTGTCTTGATGTCATTGCATGTTTGTTTAATGTGTGCCTAAACATTTAAATGATATGATAATGATGTGTTTTAGATGATCTTTAGATGTCTATATTGGTGTTTGAAGTGTGTTAAAAAGAAGGAACAAAAGGTTGGAAGCAAAGCTTCCTAAAGTTTTGAATACTTTATTTGGGCATTTAAGATTTTTCATATCCTTTTATCTTTATTTTCTCCTTCATTTTTTATCATTATGCATGCCTGAAAATGGTGTTTGAACTGTATTGAGGAAAAGGACAACAACATTTTTGATAGACTTTTTCAAGGATACTCCATTTAGGCATTTTGGTATTTTTACACCTCTTTCTCTTTGTCTTCTATCTAACACTACTCCAACCCCATTTTCATCAATTTTTAGTAGTCCAAAACTCACTAAAATCCTATCAAAACCTTTTCTCCATCCATGGCTACCAAATTAAGTTAAAAGAATTAAGTTTGCTTATCCATCTTCTTCAATCTTTTAAGCAAGTTGATGACTTTCTTCTCTTTATTTCAAGTCAGTTATAGTCTACGATATTTCTTGTATATTTTTTCTATGTTTGAATAAGTGTGTTTATTATTTTTTGAGCTTGGTGATGATGGAAGAGATGAAGTTTAAGTGATGTTGTCTTCAAAGGAGTCTTAGAAGTGCTTAAAGTGTGTGGGTTGTTTCTTTTAATTCTTTATGGTTAATTAGATGTTGATTAGTGTTCTTATATTCATATTTAAGAAGAGAATTCAGCTTAATAGGTGTTTTACACCTTATTTAAACTAAAGGTAATATTGATATGTATACAATTAGAGTTTTGAAAGGTATTGATGTATATAGATTTATTACATGAATTCTTTATGATTATTGACTTACTAAATTTTAATTAGCATCTTAATATTTATGTTTAAGATGAGAATGAAAGCTTGAATGGTGTTATACACCTTAGTTGAGATAGAGGAAATATTGATGTCTTAATGGGCTTTATGAAGTCTTTATATAAATGAATTATGTTTATGAAGAGAATTGATGTTAAATTGACTTTTTTGATATTTTTTAACACTCTAGACCTTAATGATTAGTGTTATATGTGAATGGAGGAGATGTCCTTCATTTAGTTAGGGTAGGATAGTACATGAATATCTTAATGAGTATATGGATGGTTTATGATAGGAAATAAATATGTTAACAAATTTAGAAGTATAAATTGTTGAATATGAAATGAGCTAAGGATTCCAACTTTGGATTACTATATGATTATATGGTGATGTTAATGTTGATACTATGAGTGGGATAAAAAGAACGTGGTGACAATGAGCTAAGTGTAAAGGATAATTGTTATGTTATAAGTTAGAATGAAAGTTATGTTTACATGGTTGATTGATGTTTGGGACTTCATTATCCCTATAAAGCTTTTGCCTTATTAGGCTATATGTTATGTTTATATTATGTGTTTATGAATGAGTTTGAGTTACTCTTTATATTCTAGTTATTATAGTAATGATGTTTTGTATGTTTATCTTTAGACATATGTGCGGCTGAGATGAATAAGAGCAAATAAGGATAAAGCTAAGAGCAAGTAAGGCTACGATAAAGAGATAGAAAAAGAACAAAACCAAAGCAAGGAAGAGCTAAAGCTAGTAATGAAAGGTAAGGAATTTTATCATGGCTTTTAATGTCTATTGCATTCATGCATCATAAATTCCTAAATATGCCATAGTAGCCTAATTTATGTTGGTATAAAAATGATATACATTTATATGAATGAAATGAAATTTCATGAAATTAAATGTTATATTTAATTGTCATATGATATAAGGGTAGTTTAGGAAAGAAGTGAGAATCTAAAGAGTCATAAATAACTATGCAAAGATTATAACCTACATGAAATGAATGTAATTATATGCATTCATGACATGGATGATGAGGAAACTCCCCTGTATAAGAGATAAGTAAAGGATACAGGTGGTGAGGCAACTCCCCTAAAAGCACGAGACTAGAGAGGCAACTCCTCTATGCAAGAAAGATAAGTAAACCAAGTAAGGATTTCCATAGACTTAACTATCCATATATGTAATGTTTTGCTATGTAAGTGATGTATGCAGATGATGTGCCATGTAGCTAGAGATACATTCATATAAAGGCATGTAAGCATGCATATGGATAACATAAATTCTTCACTAAGTTTTCCACAAGGAGCTCCCCCCTCCCCCCTCTAAGATTGTTTTGAAGGGTACGGGTAGGATTGATATCATGATTGATGGCTAAAGGTTAAATGAAGGTTTTAAGTTATGTATCAAATTTTGTGAAGACACTACATTGTTTCTTCGTAGTTGCCTACCGTAATGATGTATATGTATAATTGGAAGAGTTATAAATATACTAGAAATATGTTAAGTTATATCTTATATTCTTAGTAATCTTCACAAAGTCTAAGCTATAAATAATGTGATATGTATATGTTTAAAGTTGATATAATGTAAAATGATCATGATGCATGATTAATGGAAATGATGTTGAGGCATATTATGATTTGTGGCCCATATAAGATAAGTGTTGAATGCTTATAATAATGAAAGGAACATTATAGTTAGAGTGACCTTAAGTGGAACCTTAATTCTAGGATTGTCTAAATGGGAGAGTTTTTATGTTCAATGATGTGCATATAATGAAAGTAAGAAAAAAAAAAGATAATAAAGAATTGGCTAATGAATCTAGACTTCCTCAATTATGACATGATAAAAAAAATGAATTAAATAGCTATAGTATAATATAAAAAAGTGTTTTTATAAAATGTTTAGGTTCAAACTTAGCTTAAATCCCTATCTCCTATTTGTATTATCTTAAGAATCTAAAATGGAGCAAATGAATGCTAGTAAGGTTTATGGGCCAACAAGTATAAATTTAATATTTAAAGTATTAGAGAGTTTAAAAATGAGATTTAACCACTAATAATTAGGCTTGATACGAGTTTTGAAGGCCTTAAGTCTTCTCGTTCCCTAGCGTCAACACGACTTAGAATCTAAGTTATGACACAAATACAGAGGATAGCCTTTGCAATTTTAGTTTTTATTTTCAAAGTGCAGGCCATCATTTTAGAACTTCATGGTCTGCTAATTTTTGCAAATAAAAAGTGCAAGCCATCATTTTAGAACTCATGGTCTACCTCATTAATTTTTACTTTTTGATTTGAAAATAGAAACATATTAAATGCTTCAATTTTTAAATAATTATATACACAATTACAAAAATTATATTAAAGGCTACAATATGATTCTTTGTACCTTTTATGTTTATCATGGATTTATTGATCAAGCAATTATTTTAGTTTTATTTTTACAGTTGCTTTATTTTAATCTACCTTATTTCTTCATTATGTTAATAAACTCAATTAGATACAACAATACCATTAAACTGAGAATTGAAATTATCATTAATTTAAAACCTTCCTTACTTGCTTACAACCAATAAACAAAAAATACCAATAGTTTGGTCTTGCCTAGAAATACTAAACTAATCTTCATTACAAATGCAAACATAACCAACCTATTTTTTCTATTGGGCACTCATCATATAAGCTCGAACAAAAAAACTATCCACACATACAAATGCTAATATACAACTACTCTTCGACCCATTCTTCATCTCATCCACCTTTTAGACATACTTCTTATTATACAACTCTCTCTCAAGATTGTCAATTCTTCTTAGAAAACCGCTAATGATATTGTTAGCTTAGGGGGGTGTGGTTCATTATCAATAGGGGTATCATAGAGACGAACCAAGTTGAAACCTATTAGCCTCAAGTTTGAGCTCGACTTTAAAGCTTGAAACTCGAGCTCGATTGAGTGCTTAAATGCTCAAGCTCAACTCAATTAAACACATTTATTTATATGTATTTTGTGAAACGTATAAAATTGAAATTTTAATTTGAATAAACTCATTTAAGCTTGAATATGTTAAATTAGGTATGATTCAATTAAACTTGATTGATTAATATTGTAAATATGACATATTTAAAGGATAAATTAATAAAATTATTTAGTAGTGTCTAAGCTCAATTAGGCTTGTGAGTCTCTTGAGTCAAGTATTTAATACTCAAATTTGGCTCGCTCGATTACACAAGTAGTTTGAACTTGAGCTCGAATGATTAGTCTTGAGTCAATGTTAAGTATTTTTTGAATTGATCCATCTCAGTTCCTTTACACCTTTAATCATCAATCCACTAAAGAAACGACATTAATTAGGGGTCTATAATAAGGAAAAACAACTATATTAAGATTTTTGTTCTAAATACCTTAAAAAATAAAAACAAACCTTCATATATTTTATATTTAACTTGCCACATGGTTGGTACAACGTAAAATTAATGATTAGGATTGGTATTGATCCACAAAATTTGAATCACAACTTATGCCTCACAATGGCAACTGGGTGCTCCAATGACGATGTCACGGCCCCTAATATGTGATATTTTCTCTCAGTTTGGTGCTCCAACCACGTTAATTTCTAGTATGCATGTGTAAAGTATACAGTTTTAAAGATTTAGAGCTACAAACATAAAGGGGAAAAAAGAGGATTTTTAAAGATTTGAGGTGACAGTTGATTGACAGTGAAAGAGAAAGAGTTGGAGGAGAGAGAGAAATGACCAATATGGTGTGTGTGTGTGTGTATATATATATATATATATATATATATTCACCACGTGGCATATCAATTGAGCACTTGTTTAGCTCATTTAATGGGAATGGGTTTTGTGTTAAATGGGGTTTAAACTTTCTACGCCATATTATTACTTAAGATAAACTTCATAAGTCGTGAGTGAAATTTATTGTATATTTACTATCAAAGTTAATTAAATTATTATAATTAATTCAATGTTGAATGTGAAATATTAAAAACTTTATAATTATTTTAATATTAATTGTCATTGATATATAATAAAAAGTAAAAAATTTAAAAATTTTAAAAATATAATGGTGACTAAACAAATATATATATATATATACACACACACACACACTTACATTCATACTTTTATATACAGTAAATATCAATATAGATAAATAAATATAAATATGGAGATCGATATGCATATGGATGTTGAAATTAATTACAAAAATCAAATCAGATTCATTTTAAACATATATCTATTGAAAGGATAAATTATAAATAAGTCACAATTTTCACAAATTCTTTTAAAATATTGTTTAAAAATTTTAAAAGTTAAACAATTAAATTATTTATATCCAATCATTTTGAACATAATATATACTCACTAGTTTAAAATGGAAAACCTAGACCTATGAGCTTTTTAAATTCATAAAATTAATAATGTTTTTTTTTGTTAAATGACATCAGTAAAATTTTTACTTTTTACTTTAGAACTACTATAAAAAAAAGTAATAGGTTAATCAATTGTTATTTAATTTGTCAAAAATATCTAAGGCACTAATTTGTCTTTCATCAAGCATTGATACTTATAATGACCAGCTCGACACACTTATAACAAACTGGAGCAACATATTGGTTTTTAGATCCTTTTGTTTTTGAAGAAGAAGAAGGTTTTGAGAAATTATAAAATTCATTTTTAGAACAAGAATTTTGTTTAAATTTTTCAAAATTCTTTTTTCTTTAAAAAACTTTTCTTGTTTTTAGTAAAAGAAGGTTTAATCTTTTTATAGCTATATGAAGAGCAGAAATTACCTCATTCTCTTCTATTATCTATCATTTCAGATTTTATTTTAGCTTTCATTTTATACCAGAATAAATGGTAAGACTTCATTATTTATGTGATTGATAATTTCACCATAAGTAAAATTATTGCCATCTTTTACCCTCTTATTTGCAAGCATATATGTTTTCATCAAATGATTTGAGTAATTCAGTAAATAAAATGTTTATTTCAAAAAGTATGAAAACAATTAGTCTTTGAAAATAATTTTTTGAGAAAATATTTTTATAATAGCGAAAATCTTATAACTTAGGATTATGAGTGCTGTAAATTCACACAATTAATATTTTTTTTTTTTGTTAAATAAGGAATACAATTGTAATATAAGTTAATATTTATAATAAAAATTTAGAAAATTATGAAATGTTCATCATTTTAAAATTATATTTTGACTTTAATAATGTATATATAGTAATCATTGAAAGTGAATACTTTAAGATATTTCTTTTTCTTTGATATTTAAAAATTTAATTTAAGATCATCTGTTAAATTTTAAAATCAATATTTGCAATATAATTAATTTTGAGATGATTTAGTACAATAGATTATTTTTATTAAAATTTAAAATTATATTTTAGTAATTTATTATTATTATTATTATTTAAATTGGACCCACATGGCAGGCGCTAGATCAACAACATAACATTTGAGGAGAAAAAAAAAAGGAATAAATTGGAATAAATGAAATTAACCAATCTCAGCCATCCATTTTTAGCATAGACCTTTAACCGTCAGATTAAGGATTCCTCTCCACGCAACATCGTCTCCGAGTACTCATCCTCCTCTCTATTACTCCTAGCTTCAGACCCACCAGAAAATCTCTTCACCACTGCACACTTTGTTCCCACGGACCCTTCGGTAAGTTTTCCTTAAACCTTTGAATTCTTTCTTTTGTTTTTTCTTTTTTTAAAAAATAAAACAAATTTTAAATAGAAGACAAGAAACGTAACCCTAATGTCAACTCGGATTTGAGATGGGGATTTTGTGGTTTTCTTATAGGCTGGGTATTGATGTTACATATAACAGTTCATAAAAATCAATTCTTGGTATAATATTAAACATGCACCCTCTGTTTTTCTGTTATTTGTTTACTGATCTTCAAGTTTAAATGTATTTAGATAATCTGAAACTTGTGTCTGCTTATATGTGTAGGGTGTGATTCAAGGTTGATTATCTGATTTGACTATTTCTACAAAAAATACAGGATGGTATGTATTACATTGTTGTGTTCTTCAATCGTTACTTCTTGATGATGCTTATTGCAAGATTCTGGAGAACTTGAATTGGGGTTTTCATTATGTTCCTGTTTAGTATGCTTGAAAGAGTGGTTACTTTCTATCTATGGATTTGTTTTGATTCAGTTACTTTATTGGAAATAAATAATTAAAATGGATTGGATACAAAGCCATGCTTTCGGAAGTTTATAGTATGTAGGAATCAATTTATTTCACTTCACTGCTGTGATGTAGTATCTGGCAGTGAATGCATTATTCATGTTTCTTTTTGCTTTTTGGTTGAAGCACTATTGATGTTTCTGATGTCGTGGTAGTACAGCATTAGCAACAAGCTTCTGGGGTGATATGTTATTTGCTATTATTATCATTATCATCATCATTACTACTGTTTTCTCTGTACTTGGTTGTGTTGATGATGTTGTGATGGTGCAGTTTTTTGATGGATATGGATATCATGGAACATCATTTGAGCAGACGTACCAATGCTACCCTGCATCATTCATTGAAAAGGTAAGATTTCTTTTATGTTTTTCTGGTTTGACAATGCTTCGGTGTCTGTTCATAAAATGTTAAAGGTCCATTCGCAAATCTTCGGTATTTTTATATTATGACAATAGAGCTTTAAAGTTTATGCTTTATTTTTGTTGCTAGTTCTGCTGTGAAGCTTACTTGTAAATTACACAGATGTGGACACATGCATAAACACAAAAGTTCTATCCTTGTGAACTGGTTATGCATGGATCTGTTAATACTGTGCAGGCCTTATTTTCTTTGACCATGCACAATTTAATTATAAATTTTTTCCTTCCTCATGATTCTCATTTTTTCCCCCTTAACTTTCCTGCAGCCTCAAATAGAAAGTGGTGACAAAAGTAAGTCTACAATCTCATGTACTTTAAGTTGTGATTGTGACTACCTGTTGTCCTTCTGTTTCCTTAATTTTTATATTGTTTTTGTTTTGGCAGTTATAATGCCTACATCAGCCCTTGATCGCCTTGGTTAGTGGTTTTAATTATTGCTTATGAATTACAAGTGTATTTCTATAATAGTGCCTTAGATTATGTTGGGTTTCTAAGAAATCATGAACTCTGATTGACAATGCTTATATTAAACAAATCATGCAGCATCTCTTCATATTGATTATCCAATGTTGTTTGAGCTTCGAAATGATGCTGCTGAGCGGGTCTCTCATTGTGGGGTTTTGGAGTTTATTGCAGAAGAAGGCATGATTTATATGCCATACTGGGTAGGCAATGAAGAGCATTTTTGCAAGTATCTGTGCATATTTAGTTTGAGTTCACTATATGCCAACTTGAAGAATAGTAACATTCTTATGCCCTTAATACTTGTTTTTGTGCTTTAAACTATTTTCTAGATGATGGAGAACCTCCTTTTACAAGAGGGAGATATAGTGCGAGTGAAAAACGTGACTCTTCCTAAGGGAACATATGTTAAGTTACAACCTCACACGAAGGACTTCTTGGATATATCCAATCCAAAAGCTATGTGAGTCAATGTTTTTTTGTTCAATTGTTATAAGTGAGAGAATGTGCACATTTATGGGTGTGGTAATGTGGAGTCTGAGGAGTCTTGCCTGTTAGAAATTTGATGTGTCATCAACCTGATAAAGAACTCAGAAACCTTCCAACTTGAATTTTTCTTTGAAATTTATATTAACATGTATGAGGCAGTTGATTTGGATGATCTTGTTGTCAAATGGAAAATATCCTATGATGTGAATGTAATAAACAAAAGGGTTTCTGGTGTGTACTCATTTGCTTGCTGGTTCATATTTAAATATATGCTTCACTTTATGATGTGCAATGCATGCAGGCAAATTTCTTGTTGGTACTTGATTTCTTTTCTAACATTGCTCATCCTTTTGTGTGTTGGAAGAAAGTTATGCTTTCATTTGTTTTCTCTTCAATAAAGTTGGTAATATACTTGCCAGTTATGTTTTCTTCATTTTTAATTCTTTGGAATTTTAGGACTTAGTAATTTTATAAGCTGTATTGGATATGATGCTGAGCACAAGTTTTTGGTAATGCCTAGGCTTGCCTGGATCTGTGTTGGACTTACCATTTGCATGCCTTCCGCTTTGGACTAGTTCTACTTAAGTGAAGTTTCATGTTGGGTGGCCAAGAGGGTAGTGATAGAGGTGGATGCAGAGGATATGTTTCATAAACCTGAACTTGGAAGAACATATATATATATTTTTTCTTTTTACATACCTAAAATTCTTTATCAATATACTTATGCAGCTAATCTTTCCATCATGATCTAATGTTGCGTCTGATATAGCAGAAACATCTTTGTTATGATCTCTTTTGTTTAACGTCTCCATGGTGGATCTCTTATTTGACTTGACTATTTTTTCATGCAGCCTAGAAACAACATTAAGGAATTATTCCTGCTTAACAACTGGAGATAGTATTATGGTCGCATATAACAACAAAAAGTATTACATTGATATTATTGAGACAAAGCCTTCAAATGCAATAAGTATCATTGAGACGGACTGTGAGGTGGACTTTGCACCTCCACTGGATTACAAGGAACCTGAAAAGCGTGCTCTGTCAATTCCTCAAAGGAAGGCAACATCTCAAGGTGCATGTTTTCTCTAAACTTCGTGCCTTGTGTCATTCATCCCAGTTATTTGCTCTATGTTTCTCTAGCCTGTTTGATGTGAGTTTTCTGTAATGCAGCAGCCCTTGATTTTGATTTATAATTTCTAGTGTGAAAATTTTCTTTTTCCAAAAAATACAATGATTGTGAACTCTTTGAGCTAGTGCTGAGGCGTGCTCTGCTTCAGTGACCAGTGTAATTATCCACACCTATTGGTGGCTGGAATGGATAAATTGCATGGTTGTAGTGGTAACATACTAGTATGGAATGACCACTAATATCTTGTTATGAGGCAAATGACATCTTGTCCGACTTGGTATTCCTTGTTCAAAAAACGAGCAGCGAATGGTGAGATCTTGAATAGCAGCATTGCGTTCTTGAATTAGGTTTTGAACTTTTACTCCATTCGACAGCCACTTTTTAAACTTTCTAACACTCTATTTTATTGGTCCATATCATATTTAGTTCTTAGAAGTTATATAATTAGGAAACTCATTATAAAAATAAAAAATAAAAGGAGATTTTGTATTTGAAGACAATTTTTTCACTATTATGATAGATAAGCTTGGAGTTTTAAAATTTAAAAGATGCTGTGGATCAATTAGATAGTGAGTTTTTAAAGATTGTTTGATAAATGGCTGTTGCTAGGATTCATCTTTTTGTTTTATCATTTCAACTTCCTTTTTACTTCTTGCAGCTGAAGAGTATCTTGTTGAGACTGAACCAAGGTTTAGTCCTTTTATGGGAGTAGGAAGACGCTTGGATGGGAAGCCTTTGAAGCAGCAGTCTGCCCAAGTTTCTTCCCAGGGGTCAAAAGAGAAGCAACCTGCTGTCACCAATGGTAGGGGGCAACCTTCTGTGGGATCTAGTTCGCAAAATACTGCATGCCAGTCTGAAGGAAAACTTGTGTTTGGTTCAAATGTTGGCCGTGTTCCCAGAGAACCACAAAAGGTACTCTTTTTTGCTAGGACATCCTTTGTTTGAATGTAATTGCTTTGCCATCCAACTAAGATGAAAAGATGTTGACCATAGAGCAGCTAACCAAATCGTTTGCTTGATCAAACAGGAAGCTAAAAAAGAGACTAAACAACAGCAAAATGAAAAGAAAGAAGAACCAAAATTCCAGCCTTTCACAGGGAAAAAGTACTCATTGAAGGGTTGATCGCATTATCTAACAATTTGATGGCTTGTTATGCTTTGCCCATCATTACTAGATCAGGTAAAATCAATAGGATTATATGTTGATGTGCGATGTTGTACTATTGAAAGATGTAATTGTAGGTTCTGCTAAGGAAGGTGTAACATTCCGTCATTCGACATGAATGTAAAGCTTCAAATAGACTTGCATTGTGCTGTTAGGCCGTTCTGTCTTTGCATGCTATACAAGGTTGACATGTCTGCCAAGCATAATCATACGACTTAAGCCCGATATAAGATTCACAATTTATGGAGGCATAAGATTCACAATATCTTTATCCATGCATGTAGAAATAAAGAATGACGACAGTTTCTGCCATTATCTAAGAAATCTATAAGTTTGCATCGAAATGTGGTTTTAATATGATAGAAGTTGCTATTCTCTTTGATAAGGCATAGGTCACAGATTGAATGAAAAGCGACAGTTTTTATCTTCCGTGAAAAATTGGCTGCAGCTTGAGCCATTATTTTTTTATACTAGAATGCTTTTTAGAGCGTAGGCTTAAGGAACCATTTGATCAATGAGGATTTATAACTATGGAAGATGGATTTAAAATTGGAAAACAATGGACTAAATCGGGCCAGTATTTTGAGCAAGACACTGAATTCTCAGAGTTCTGTTCAGCAAACAGGGCAAGTGAACATCCTGTTGTGAAATGCGTCACACCTTGATTGAGTTCATCACGCCTAAGGTTTTCGGATTTTTACTCACACTTAAATTTATTATTATTATTATTTTGTACTAGTTAAGCATTTATGTAGTTAGCAGTGGGTGTGAATATCATGCGAAACTGAAACGTGAATTGGTTTAATAGAACTGACGTGCGAAATTATATTTTATTCTTTCTTTCTTCAAATTAGAATTCATGGCTTGTTTGGTTGTGGTTGGCATTAGTGATTATTGGTTAATTATGAGTAATTAATAAAAATAAAATATTTGATAAATTAATTGTTGAAGATGCTGTGAGATTATAAAATGATAAAAAAATAATTATTTTTATATTTTAATTAATTTTATATAAAATACAAATTAATATAATGATAAATAATAATAAATATATGGTCAAAACTAGTAAAAAAATTTTAATATTGGCTTTTCTATTTGAAATATTAAAAAAAAATTAGTTTTCAACATTCAATTATATCTTTTAAATGTTAATACTAATTTTTGAATTGAAATGTTCAATATTGATATTTATCAAATGTCATTTTTTAGCATTTGAATATTCAATTATTACACAGTAATGAGTAAATGAACAAAATTCAAATTTGAATTCACTCAAAATTTAAATCTAAAATTGAACAATAATTGTTCTCCCAATCTGAATCCAATTCAAATTAAAATTAAGGCTATTATGAAAAGAATCTGAAAGAAGAGTTGATGGTTAAACACACTAGTTAAGTGAGTTTTTCAATCACTCTATTTTACACTTTTTTTTTTTTGTTCATTTCATAATCACCAGTGTAAATTATCATTCAATGACTTTCATATATTGTGATGTATTTAGTATCCAAACAACTCTTGTTGCAATTTACATTCACTGTGAGCACTAGAATTAGATTCAATTAGGATTGACAAATGAAATAACTTGATTAAACGAAACAATATGACACTTAATTAAACGAATTTGAATTTGAAATAAATAGGTTCAAGTCATAAACTAATCAACTCATTTATGACACAATACAAGAGTATATTTGAACATATTGATCCGTCTAATCTGTAATAGATACAATTAAATATTATTATATAATTCGATTAATAGTTAATATATAATACATGATACAAATACACAAGTTTAAACATGATTTTAAGCAAATGTGTTTATATAAAAAAAATATCCTTCAATTCAACCTTACATTTATACAGAGTTTCAATCTTCATTCTTTATTTTCTCAATATATAAATAATTTTTAATTTTTTTTATGTATTTATGAGATTAAACGTGTATTTTCGTGTAATGACATATTAATATCTATTATGACACTATTAATTAAATGAGTTATTCATATCATATCATGTAATTTGCTTCATAAATATGTTCATGTTAGGGATGAAGATTTTGACATGATTAATTAAATGAGTCATATCAAATTAGATGTTTTTGTATTATACACGTGTCTTGATAAAACACAATATGAATTGCCAACCTTAGACTCAATGCACTTTGCTTGCATAGCTCGAAAGTAGGATGGAGAAAAGCTTATATTCTAGATGTTGGGTAAAGTTTTTAATACTTCAATGACCTTACTCATTTGAGGTTTGGCTTTTGGGCTACAATTGAGGCAATAAGCAACCAACTAGATTACCTTTTGATCATCCTTAATTGAGAAGCATCCTTCAAGGTAAGGATATAGTAGTCTATAGAACCTTTGCCTCTCCCCAAGATGTGGTCATGCTTATTTCACTAAATTATACTAACCATTTCATTGATTTTGTCCATGAATCACCTATTAGTTAACATTTCAAACTTGATTAGAGGATGTCTATAACCTTTTTATAAAAATACCTTGACAAAAGAAAAAATATTTTTTTAATATGAAAGAAGTTGTCATTTTAGCACCTTTATATTTATGTATTTTTTAATATATCAAGATCAATGTAAGTCAGTCATGATTTATTTGTGTAAATAAACATTTAACTAATGCAAAAAATTAAGTTGAGAGAATAATTAAATATTTAATTTACCATCAATTTACTAATTGATCAACATCATGTTTAAAGATCATTTGAAACCTAGCTTACATATCATGGTAAATCAATAATTATGAATAATTAAATGATTATTGATATAATTTATACATTTCATTGAAGATGTCCTATTCAAATATAAAATATATAATAGTTTCTATTGTATATTTATTTGATCATGTTAAGTCAGTATTGACTTAGCAATGATCATAACATTCTACCTTGGCCAAGAATTATATAATTAATACTAGAAGTGAACTTACAGAACATACCCTAAATGCTTTAGGTTAATGAATCATCTTCTGGATATCATTATCTTCATCAAGTTCATGTTCTACCAACAATATACCTTATGAGCAATCAATTTTGGGCAACCAAAGTTATAAATCTAAGTATGGCAATTTTTTGATAAGATACTATAATGATCTTAAGTCAATTATTTACACATCACTCACAAGAATGAACCATAGACGCGCAAACATTGTTCCATTTGGTCATTCTTTATGAGTTATTCAATGAACTTATTCTCTAACAAGCATCTATATGTTATTCTTAGGTATCTTATATATTTCTACCTATGAGATTTATAGCTTCCTTATCCATCATCAATAACAATAGCAACCATTCAGACAAAGCTAAAAGTAACATAATAGAGAAAATAAATTTGATAAACCTTCAAGAAGGAAATGATAAAGGCAAATTTTGCAATGTCTTTATTACTTTCTTCACTTTTCTATTACCATGTTTATCTCTCACTTCTCTAGGAATAGAATTCAAACTACTTTACATCATAAGAAAAAAAAATATAAAGCCATAAAATTTTCCTTATTTAAAAAAAATAAAAATAAAACCCAATGATACCAATATATATGTTTCAGCAAAGCAATAAATTCCCCTTTCTTATCATATGTATAACTCTAGGCATTTTGTGATGCAACCTTCCCTCCTTTGGAATAACCAAAACTTACATCAGGCCAAGCCCGCCCTTAGCATTGTACTAAATTAGCAAATTGTTTGGCGTTAAACATGTTATGAGGTAGTTTAGGCCTATTATATCAATAGACTTATTATGGTTTCTCAAGACCATTGTCATAATTGATAAAGCATAAAAGTGCATATTTTAATTATGGTGAATTTTCTCGTATTTTATGCTTAATTTTCAATCTTAATTGAATTTTATATTCAACAAATTTAAATTTGATATTTCAAGTGCATTAGAGGTGAAAAGGGGATATTAGACATCAATTTGCAAGATTCTTCAATTTTGGGGCAAAAAGAAGTAAAGTACAGTTTTCGACAAAATATTTGTAGTGATAAAGTGCATACATGGCTTACCAATCTGGGCATGATGAATTTACAAGAGGAAGGAGCTAATTTTTAGCTAGATTTTCAATAGAAGATCAATAGAAGATTCTATCTTATTTTGGGGAATTAACTTTAGAGATTTACCCCATATTTAGATATATTTTTTGGTGTTTTAGAAAGGGAATTATTTACGAAGATAATATCTCTAATTTTTAGGATAAATTTTAAGAGAGATTTTTGGGAGATCTTTAAGAGATTTTTGATAGGAGTATTTCCTCTTATAGAGGAGGAGGAGAACATGATTTACAAAAAGGGGAGTACAACCAACATCAATTGAAGACGTTCTCTCTACCATTATGAATTCATGATTTCATCTTTTCTTCTTCTGATTTTTAGTGTTCTTTCTTTTTTCATGAACTAAGTTTCTTATAGCTAAGGCTATGGAAAGCCTTAACACAACATTGGATTGATTTTATTTTATGTTATCAAAATATTTTTATTTTTATATTGTTCATGAATTATTATGCTTAATGTTATTAGAGCTTGATCACCTTTTGATTGATGTGATTTATGTGAATGAATTGAAAAAAGATTTTGCATAATTAACTAAATCATTCATGGTGTGAATTGAATAGTATATAAGTATATATAAATGATTCATCTAAATTTATAGATTTTTCATGGAGCTTAATGCATTTTTTTTATCTCGATAACGATATAAAGTGATCTAAGAGTTACTTGATAGAAATATGATTAATATATCTCAGGAGGGAATATTAAGCAATTTTAGAAAAAATCTCAGCATATGAAAATATTAAATTATCTTGATTGAATTTAATAAATTGAAATCCATTGAAGTGGATAAGTGAACCAATAGTCTTAGCTTTCTAAATTTGATTATTGCAACTTTAATCATATTTTGCTTTCCTTTTTTTTTTTTTTTTTTTTTTTGCTTTTAGTCTTTAAATATTTGTAGTTTAGTTACTCTTTTAAATTCGATTCTCCAAATGATCAAAGGTAAACTATAGTTTTAGTACTTGTTTTGTTAAATCCTCGTGGGAACGATATCTTTTTACTACTTGGTAACTACTGCACTTGCTAGATATATTTAATTTCAACTATCCAATTTTTAGCATCATTACTATGGATTTAATCTTGAAATAACATTAGAACTTGTTAATCTTGGTAAATTTGGATTTTCTCTATCTCTTAATTTGGTTTTGAATTCTTGCTTATTCAGGTTGATTAGTATATGACACACACTAGTGGTGAGAAACCAGTTGAATTTGATACTAAAATAGAGAGAACATTTTATACACTTCGAAGGTCTAATAAAGGTAAAAAGAAGGAGTAGGTTGAAAATAGAATGGCAAACCACCAAATGCAAACTTAACACTTTTGGACTATGCTTGTCCAACATTGATGGAGCTATTTCTAACATTTGTAAGCCAATGATCCAAGCCAACAACTTTGAAATCAAGCTAACAATCATCCATATGATTCAAACTAGTATTCAATTTAGTGGGCTACTGAGTGATGATCCTAATACACACATTGTCAATTTTCTTGAGATCTGTAACACCTTCAAGCATAATGGAGTTATTGATGATGCTATTAGTGATGATGCTATTAGGCTTAGGTTTTTTCTTTTTCATTGTGTGATAAAGCTAAAGATTGGCTTAATTCACTTCCTTTAGGTGGTATTACTACATGGGATAATCTGACTCAAAAATTTTTGGCCAATTATTTTCCTCCTTCTAAAATAGCTAAATTGATAAATGATGTTACCACTTTTATTAAATTAGAGAGAAAGTCATTATATAATGCTTGGGAGCGATTTAAATAGATGCTTAGGAAGTGTCCACATCCTGGAATTCTTATTTGGCATCAAATTCAAACTTTTTATAATGGTATTACTCCATCTAACCATTTGATTATTGATGTAATGATAGGTGGCATAATTATGAGAAAATCTCTCGATGAAGCTTTTAAGTTCATGAAGGAGATGACTTCTAATAGCAACCAATGAAATAATAAGATAGATGATAGAAAGGGACATGAAGTGCATAATGTTGATTCTTTTGTTGCTTTGCCTAGACTTGCTTTTTTGAATAATAAATTAGACAATCAAGTTTCAACTTTTGATCCATGTAAATTATATGGTAAAATGGGACATCCAATCTTTTAATGTCGGGTAGAAAATCCATTTGTTTTTGTTCATGAAAGTGTTAACTTTATTTCTCATGGTGGTAGGTCAAATTTCAATCCTTATACAAATACATATAATCTAAGATGGAGGAGCCATCCAAAGTTTTCTTAAAGTAACAACCAATCGAAGGCACCCCTTGGATTTCAACAACAACAACCACCACCATAAGAAAAGAAGGGAAATTCATAAAATTTAATTACCAAGTTCATCAAACGCATTGAAGTAAAATTCCAAAACCATAAGATATCTATAAGAAACTTCAAAGTTCAAGTGGGCTAGCTAGTAAACATGATGACCGAGAGAAGAAAAGGTTAGTTTCCTAGCAATACCAAGAAGAATCCCACAGACCAAGAAAGTGTTATCACTTTAAAAGGTAAAGAGATAATTGAAATTGAAAGAGAAAAGAAGGAGTACGACAAGGTTGATGATTCATCCATGGAAACTGAGAGGTATTACAAAAAAAAAAAAAGAGAGAGAGAGAGAAAGAGAGAGCTAAAGAAGAAATAAAGGAAAGAAGAAGAAGAAGAAGAAGAAGAAGAGACGGAGAAGAGTGAGCTGCCTAAGGTCTTCTAATTCTGGGATAATAGGTAAGTTAATTTATCTTATTCTCAACTAGAATTAACCTCTCATGACATGTTAATCATGCATGGTTAGTGAGAATTATGGAGTAATTGAGGCAGAGCTCTTAGATGAAAGTTGTAATCCAAGAGAACAAGAGTTGATTCTATTGATTTTGCTGTTAGAGCAGAATTTTTCACCCATGATTTCATAACCTTAGAAGAGGAATTGGGGAAAGTGAAAAGCATGAAAGTTGTAGCCTTATGTCCTATATAAATGCATATGAAATAGTTTTACTCGATTCTATGTGTGTGAAGAGATATGACCCCTTCATCAGGACTAGGTCAAATCCAAACCAAGATGATCTCAACCTTCTGTTTTGTTATATTTTGATGACTTTATATTCTGCTTTTGGCAGAGTGCAAAACATGAAACTTGTAGGATTATGTCCTCTCTAAATGCCTATAAACTAGTTTTGATTGATTTACTGTGTGGAAAGAGATATGGCCCATTGATTGGGACTGACTCTGTATCCGGATGACACACCATCTTTCTTTTAATTCGGTTTTCCAAGAATTTGATGACCATAGACTCAGAATTTGATGATGATCCAAACTTGAAAGTTGTGTATTTGTGTCTGATATACATACCTGTGAAATATTGTTGCCAAATTCAGCATGGTTGCTGAGATATTATCCCTTTATAATGACTGGTTGTCAACATGTTATGAACATACTTGCCCCGAGATTGGTCCTTTGTTTTGGTGACCTTATAGACTGAACTGGATAATGAATAAACATGAAAAATGTTCATTTATATGTTTTGTAAATGATGGTAGAATATTATTACAATTGGATTTGTATAATTTGAGATACACCTAAGAGAGTAGGACCTACTTAGACTGAGAGGACACTGCAACAGGACA
>CATIWR010152337.1:0-26723 GCA_949677035.1 Omphalea diandra
GATCAGAAAATGGAGAGTCCATTCAAATATTGCACTATGAGCATGGTCAGAAGTATGAACCCCATTTTGATTATTTTCATGATAAGGCTAATCAAGAGCTGGGTGGCCACCGCATTGCAACTGTATTGATGTACTTGTCCAGCGTTGAGAAGGGTGGGGAAACAGTGTTCCCCAATTCAGAGGTAATTCTGTAGACTATAATTTTTTTATGTTCTTTGGTATTTTACCCCTTTTGTTCTGCCTCGAACCAATACATATTGCATGAATTCTACAGGCAAAAACGTCTCAGCCAAAGGATGATAGCTGGTCTGACTGTGCTAAAAATGGCTATGCAGGTATGATTTTTGAGATGGAGTCTCAAAACTCAAACATATCTTATTTGATGTTTATCCTTATGTATGATATAGTTTATGTGAATTTAAGTCACACAGGTACGCATTCACACTCTTTACAATAGTTTGGCAGAAGATTGGAAGACATATGAACATATCATGCTGCATTTTTCATTTAGTCATCCAATAACTGTCGGATTTTATTATTCTTGTGCAGTACCTGATAAATTCTTAGATTTCATTCACACTGTATATTGCTTGATATAATCTTAAATATGCTTTCAGTGAAACCCCAAAAAGGTGATGCTTTGCTATTGTTCAGCCTTCATCCCGATGCAACAACCGACCCAAATAGCTTGCATGGGAGTTGTCCTGTTATTCAGGGTGAGAAGTGGTCTGCAACTAAATGGATTCATGTCAACTCCTTTGAAAGATCTCTGAAGTGGCCAGGAAATGAGGATTGTGTTGATGAGAATGAGAATTGCCGTCTATGGGCGAAGGCAGGTGAATGTAAGAAGAACCCGCTTTATATGGTTGGTTCTGACAGGACTAATGGTCATTGTAGGAAAAGCTGCAAGGTGTGCGTACCTAAGAAGTCATCTCAACAGTTTTTACTTCTTGGTTCTTTACAGCGAGAGCATTCATACATTAAAGGCCGTAGATAGCAAAAGTTTGTGCTGTTGTAGCACATTTACTGGGAGATATATTTATAAAATGTGTTAGCAATCAATGCAATATCACATTTGTCACATTGAAGTAATATATACCTACTTTTAACTGCGGATTTTTCTCCCCTTCTCTTTTTTCTATCATTATTTTTCATATGATATCACTGGTCTTTCCTGCAATGCAAAATCCAGACTAGGATAAGTTAGTGCTCGCAATTAGTGATTATTATAATTGTCCTCTTTGATATTTAGTTGCCATGCAATAGGTCTGATTATTTGGTGAATGAAATAAATTTCTTCAAGAAAAAACAGAAGGGTCCCAAGTGGACACCTATCCCAAACCTAACTCGTTAGGGTTTAAATATCAGACATCTCTAGTGAATGACATGCTCAGATCCTGATGCAATGTTCTACTATAGGCAACAAATAATGAGAAAACGACTAATATTAACCGAAGTGCTCAACTGATGAACCCACTCAAAATGAACCTGTAAAAAATGTTAATTAAAAGCCAAGCATGTGGGGAGGGCATGCATAATATTCCGATGGATGGTCACGTCAAAATTAACGTTTTCTATGAGAAGATGAAAATAATCATGCAATTGCTGTTAATTTGGAGGCAAATTTCATGCTTCTCGTGCTTCTTCACTAGTTAAACGTTTGCTTCAATCTTGTTTAATTTTTCTTGGCTAGCTTACATCTCTAAAAAGCCTCAAGTTGCATCACCATTACATAAACCATACCCTTCTCTTTCTTCTTCACCAATTATTTCTCCATGGGAAGACCCCCTTGCTGCGATAAATCAAATGTGAAAAGAGGTCTTTGGACTCCAGAGGAAGATGCTAAGATACTTGCTTATGTATCCAATTATGGCCTTGGCAACTGGACTTTGGTGCCTAAGAAAGCAGGTTGATTTTCTATGTTCCATGTTCTTTTTCTTGCTTGGAAAATTCAGTGTAGTATGTGGTTGAGTTTTTGAGTGCAGGGTTGAATAGATGTGGAAAAAGCTGTAGGCTTAGGTGGACTAATTACTTGAGGCCTGACCTGAAGCATGACAACTTCACTCCTCAAGAAGAAGAGCTTATTATTAATCTTCATAAAGCTATAGGTAGCAGGTTGGTCTGTCTGTCTGTTTCCTGAAGTTTTTGTCACTTTGCCTGCCTTCTATTTTTATTGCTTCTTTTCATTTGTTTTATAGCTAAAATCTCCCAGTTGTCTGTGAACATCAATGTTCCCTCATCACCAAACAGTTGTAGATCCTGTGTTCTAATTCCCAAATTTGCTTACTTTTATATGATATTAAGATGGTTTCTTCTATATATAGCCAAAAAGAATGGAAAATTTTACGACTGTTTGGTTTAGAAATGAGAGTCGACGGTAAGTGATTAGCAAGCGTAGTCAATAAATATATAATATTAAATAATTTAATTATTGAAAATGTGATTAGATTATAAAATGACAAAAAGAATAATTATTCTTACATTTTAGTTAATTTTATATGAAATAAAAATAAGTATAAAAGTAAATAATAATAAATATGAGATTAATAATAGCAAAAAAAATTCAAATACCAACTTTTATATTTCAAATGTTAGAAAAATGAATTTTAACATTCAGTTATATTTTATAAATGAATGCTAATTTTTAAATGAAATATAAATGGTAACATTTATTAAACGTTCTTTCTCAATCTTTGAATGCTTAATTGTTGAACGTTAGCGAGGAAAAACTAAACTAAATAGGTAATTAATAGTCGGTATCATAATTATATCATAATTATATCGCAATTATTTTTTCTATTGAAAATTGTGGTTAAGGTGCATTATAAGCAGGAGTTGTGGACCCACATTTGTGCTTAGAACGATCTAATACTGCATCAACTTCACTTGTTGGAGTATAGTTACCAAATCACATGAGCTATTAGTAGAATGTTAACTTGTAAATTGTATGTGGTGGAGTCCATCGCATGTCATCATCTCCTCAATTAGCATTATGTGTGATCCAAAACTCTTACTATATGTTTGGTATAATGCAATTAAATTTAATGTAATGTAATTAAAAAATTTTAGTTTAAGAATTTAATTGAATTTCTATTTGATTACATTCTATTACAATTGATTATATTATACCAAATGTAGCATTAGGGTGCATTTGTATGAAAAGTTTGAAATTTGGTACTTAAAATTCATTTATTTATTTGACATCATTCCATTTGAAGTTCATTTTCTTGAAATGAAATAATATTGAAGATTTTAAATGATCTCTCTTATGCGTCATTTGAAATTCATAAAATATATGTTCTAAATCAATTCATGAATTTGAGTTCAAATCCAACTCCATAAATCAGTCTATCTAAATAATGAATTTTGCATTTCAAATTCAAATTCCTTCAGATTTTAGTATTAATATAAATTATTAATGTGGTTGTACACTAATTAATTTAAAATTATAGCTTTTGATAATTTGGGTCATAATTTTTAATTAATTAGTGTACAACTGCATTAGTAATTTATATCATTAATTTAGATTAATATATATTTAAATCAATATATTTATTAGATTAATATATATTTAAATCAATATATTTATTTTTTCATGATGTCATAAAAGCTTGAAGCTTTTCCCCTTTTGTTTTATTTCATTGATTTCTATGAGATGAATAATTAATTAGAGAGCCTGGTGTGTAAATTTTATGTGACAATCTTCATTTTTTATTTGTAGAAAATTTTTTGTGACAAAATGTCCCATAAAATCATAACAAACTCAGCTGCGAGTTGTCATCCAACCGTTCAGAGAACTAACAACTCCAATTTTATCATTTTTCTGTTGCTAATACAAATCCAATGACTCAGGTGGTCTTTGATTGCAAAGCAGCTTCCTGGAAGAACAGACAATGATGTCAAGAACTACTGGAACACTAAGCTCAGGAAGAAGCTTTCCAAGATGGGCATTGATCCTGTAACCCATAAACCTTTCTCACAAATTCTTTCTGATTATGGTAACATAAGTGGCATGTCAAATAATACCGGAAACCAAATTGCTTCTTTCAGTAAAACCTTAACCGACACTAATCATATCATGTCCAGACCTGCAGAAGCATCACCTGTCTTAACTGGACCTTCAGGTTCCCATATAATAAATCCTGTTGCTATGGAACAAGTTCAAGACAATTCCTTTACTTGTACTAATAGCCGTGCATGGGAGTTCCTGCCCCATCAATTTCAAGTCACAAACCATGAGATTCTGCAACCACATTTGTTCAATGACGCTAGCTCTTCTTGCTCATCTTCATCTTCTGCTACTGTCACTCGCCAGCAACAATCTCAGCAATCAATAGCACCCTCTTCTCCATGTTTATGGAATGAGTTTCTTCTTAGCGATCCGGTAATACCTGAAGAGTTTCAGCAGCAAAAGCATGACTCTCATAGGAGTTTGTCATCAACCTTAACACAGAATGGTGCGTCCAATGGCAATTTCAGTAGGGGAAATGATAAACAGTTCTCCAATAGGGATGGACTTGATGGTTTCAGATCATATGCTGATGCATCTTCAACTTCTGCAAGTTCATTTGTGGATGGTATCTTGGACAAGGACAGACAGATGGGTTCAGATTTTCCTCAACTTTTAGATCCTGCATTTGATTACTGAAGAATTTTAACAGAAGTACTGATTGGAGAACTGTTGTTTTCACAAGTAGTGATTAATGTAGGAGATATGACTTATCAATTTTAAGTTGCAGATATTTGTGAATTTGGTATGCAAATTTTCTCTCTAACCCATATAAAAGACTAGGGTTATGATTGGGTTAAGTATTGTTGCCACAACAAAAGGATTATTAATATCCTAAAACAACTCTAAGACCAGAAAAAAAAAAAAAAAAGGGAAATTGAGAACCCCAAAGAATCAACTAAGTAGTTATATTAACACCTAAAAATAGCATTAGAGACAATTTAGATGTGTCGTATGGCATATCACAATTCTAATATCGTCATCTACACATTTATTGGCTAATTATCTACCTAAATATAAACCTTCTCCTCTCTCGTCAAAGTCTTATAACAAATTTTTGCCCTCAAACAAGAAAACGTTTTGTTAGTTTAAAGAACTGAAGCATATGCAAATTAAGAAGTGGAAACCACCCAAGAAAGAGAAAAACGGTATTAGTGAAAGAAAGAATGCAGCATGGCTGCTACATTGCAGAGATCATCGATTTCTTTCCGAAGGCAGGGCTCCTCTGGCCACGTCTGGGATAATATTCACGTTGACCGGAAAGCCAGAGGAGTGCTCAGTGGACCACTTTTAGGCACACCAACCGCTAGAAACCAAGAGCTATACCTCCATAACATTGACAAAGGTAGAGAGGCAGCACGCCAGGAGGAAATTAAGGATATAAGCAATTCCAGTTCCTCAACTGCTCCAATGCAGCCCAAGTCAGAAAATAAAGACCAGAGGTGCAATGTTTTCGGAATTTTCACGCGTTGCGTGGGATCTACAGGCTAGCACTTTCTTTGTATTTCCAATATGTTAACACCTGTATAAAATTTCAACAGCATAAATTTTTTCTCTTTCATATACCACTTCGAGTCCAGTCTCTTTTGCATCGATTTGGAAGCATTGTCATCACCTGAACATATTTTTATACAATGCCAGACTCATGAAATTATTTTTACCATGACCATTTGGAAGGACATTCTTACAAATTCTATTCAGTTTTCACTCTTTACTGCATTTCTCCAGGATTGTTTACCAGAAGTAGTTGCGAGAGAAGTTATTCATCAGAAAGACATATTACAAAACATTGAAGGGTAATCATGATTAGTCCCTAATATCATATAATGGCTATTCAACATGCAGATAAAAGTTGAAATGGGAATCTTTCCGGTGCTACATATAGGCGTCTTCATATGCTTCATTCGAGGTAATCATCTTCTAACCATGCATACGCATGAGAAGATGCTACTAATTATAGATTCTGTACTTTACTTATTCTAGCACTTTGCAATAATACTTTTTTATCCGGGATATGATTCATTTCATTCGAAGAAAAGCCTAAGCAGATGACTGTCTGCACAAGTCCCATAGGGGCCCCTGTTTTAGAGGCTACAAACATAAATGCATAATGGAATCAATAATATAATGCGAAAATACCAGAAATAACCGCATGCATAATGTCACAAATGCCTAGATGTCCTCCAAATCGCGGAAAGTTAAATTGTATCAGACTAAACTGAGAAACAATGAATAAATCGATTTTTTCAATTTAATTTCCTTTCTTCTTTAAGGCAATCTTTACACTCAAGTTTGAATCTATACAACCAAATGAGCGCATATAAATACAAAGTCACAGGTGACAAGATTTCATTTTCAACCGGAAGAGAACCCATAAATTATGTTACAAAATAGGAGGAAAATAAAAAATTTGGATAGATTTTCATTGATTAAACTTTTCAGTATAAAAGCACTTACTCAGTTTGCAACGGAATTTTTTCTTTTTTTTTTTTTTTTTATTTAAAGCAAGAGTTCACAAAGGAAATTTCAACACCCTAATGGCTGGTATTTAGTGAAGTCAATTTCATTCAGTCGTATGCAGCAGAACATATGCTCAGGCAAGTCCTCTGCCTTGTTTCCCTGTTAAAATAATGTCAGGCATACATTAATACTGATTTGCAAAAGACCATAAATTAGCATTGCTTGAAATCTTGATAAAAATAATTACCTGAATTGTTAGGCCAAAGTCCAAGATGCAAAACTTGAGTCTATCATGGAATGCTTCAAAACCTTTTCTAGAAATGTAGCTAAATCTATGCATGTCCAAATCAATCTCAAAGTAGTTCTCTCCCTGTAAGAAAATTCAAAATAAAACACTAATAAGAATTACTTTTTCCAATCCGTTAAAAGTCAAGTAGGACTTCAGTTCTATAAGATATACCAATGTCAATATGCAGAAACTACAATTAAGAGAGCGAGACAGCTCCTTGGCAAAAAATGATGATATTCATTTTTCAAGATTTATTTTAGTAGGTGGTACCAAAAATTTCACTGCAGTTAACCAGTTACTAAGGGAAACAAGATACCTTCATCTTTTGGTTTCATTAACAAAATATTTCAGCTTATTAGACAAAGGTAGGTTTTCTTTCACTTGAGAGCAAGTCGACATCTTATGCTCAATTTAGTATTAAATTAAACCCTGTGGTAGATTCTGCTATAAGACTCTTAAGAAATGAAGGAATAGAGAAAGACAATGATATCTGAAAAATTTACTAAAATAGCTAAAATATTTTAGTGCACCAGTACAAAGTAGCCAAAAGACATGTTCCAAAGATGGTGTAAACTATTGATGCCAACCTGACTGCTCACACATTATTTTGGCTTACGCTAATTTTTGAAAACTGATATAACATCACAATAATTGGTCTAAAGATATTTGAAACTTACTACGTAGAATTCATGTTGAGGACGCGACAATACAGGTTTTTCATTGTAAGCATTCAAAAGCTTCTTTTCTGCTGCACTTAATTGAAGATCCTCTGCATTTGCTAGCCGGCCCAAAATTTTTAATCTTTCCCTAAATGATGCAATTGTATCACGTGGGAAACCTCTAATCGTCTCCACTTCATCATTAATTAACCTCTGTAATGGAAAGAAAAACAGGGAAGAACCTAATCAAATAAACTGACAGTAATACAAACACTAAGGATTCACAAAGGCAAAGATGCATTCATCATACATTGATATTTTCTCGGAAATTAGTGGGAAGCTCTTTTGAGTAACTATCAGACACCTTAAAATACATAACAAAGTTCATTCCTTCTCCATCATTTTCACTTTGAAAAATTGTGGCATGATACGAAGGTATCTGCAGAGAAAATAATTCATATATTATCATCGAAACCAATCAAAATGTTGGACATCAGAACAACGGTTAGTTGGCAGGATTGTGATATTATGCTATTTGATTAACAACAATCCCACCTATTTACAGCCTTAATTTAACACATTAACCTAGCAAAGGCATACTTAAATTCATGAAAGCACGGAGATTTTGAAGCCATTTTTCTCATGAACCTTTGATGTTAAGCACCTTCGGTAAAGAAATGAAAGATAAAAGTACCTGAATGTTTACAACAAGGATAGGAGGAACTTCCTCAGATGAACTCATTATAGGAAGTTCCACAAATCGAGCAATATGATGAATTTTCCTTTGAGAAGGGAAGATGTCAGCACCAAATGGATAAAATGCAGCACAATTTGGAGCACGGTCTTTCTTCTTATCCCTGCAGAACACATTTCAGAGAAAAGCAATACTAAATTCAAAACCACAGAAACAAAGTAGAAGCTAACAAAGAAAAATAATTGCACTTGTGCCATCCATTTAGATGACTTATGCTATCAATATAGATAATATCGGCCCTCTGATGCAAATATAAGCGGGCTTAAATTTGTTCTCGCATTCTTCTGGTTAATTCGCATCTTACTTATATAAAAGTGAAATGTAAATGCAATTGACTCGTTTTGACATTGAAAATTCAGAACTGAATTACTCATAACTGTCAAGCGTGAAGCTGAGTTTAAACTATGGATTAAGAAACAATAAGATTCGTTTCAAATAGAAATAAAGAGTAATTGCTCCGACCTGAAATAGTTCTGTCCCCTAACTTTGAAGGTATTTGGCTCAATATGCGACCAACAATTAGGCATCTTCTTCTCGATGGGGCAGCATGGAACTGAGGAACCAGCAATTGGTCTTTGCACAAGTGCTTTAGGCGAAACTAAAACAGAAACAGAATATGTCAATAAGATGGACTCATGAGTCCTTAATTCGAATTATGTAAACATCATCAAACAACAAGCTTCGGCTCACTAATGCTAGAGTCGTGTCCAAGAGTACGAGGTTACCAGCTGAAACTAGAGTTTGAAACGCAATTAACCTTTAAAAGAATTGTGGACATAACGTGAATAATGAAAGCATAGCAACACTTACACAAGGTTGGAGTACTTGCATGTCCTTCTCTCCATTTAAAGGAAAGTTTAAGAGAAGGTTTTCTCCTGGAGATTGGTGTACCTGTAGGACTCAAAGATCTTCTCTTTTCAAGAGAAGGGGCACTCGAAGAAGGAAGGCAAGGCAAGCAAGTATTTGGAAGTAGCCCACAATGATTTGCCTCCACCACCTGCTGATGCCGCATTACATTTACATCTCCAACACCACTAGTGATACCTGTAGTAGTAGGAGTCGTCGTCTTGACTACATTTCCAGCATTAGCAGTAATAAAATCTCTTGGGGATGAAACGCTCAATACACTTTCGGATCCAATCATGGAGAGCCCATCTGAAATAAAGCAGAGAAATCAAAACCCATTTAAAAAGATACTAAAAAGAAAAAGGGTTGGATGCAGAGACCTTCATGGACACTGTAAAACTCATCATCCCATTCGGATTCAAGAACTGAAACAGCATCAGACCAAGTCCCAGCTTCAATGCTTCCTGCAGTTCAACAAGCCAAAAATTAAAAAAAAATAAAATAAAATAAACAAAACCCATTAAATGACTAGTATATAGAATTAGAAACCTTGAAGAGCAGGATTCGTGTAAGAACGATCTGTTTGGGCAACAAAATCAGCCTTTTCAACAATACGAGAAGAAGAAACACGCGTTCTTATCATCATCATCCTCCTTCTCCTCCTCCTCCTCCAGCTACTTGCCTTCTCTTTCTTATTTTGCTTCTTTGACGATAAACAAACACACCCTTTTGGCCTCGAACCACAAGCTCCCATCTTTCATTCACTCTTCGGCAGCGGTGGAGACAATATAATGCAAACAAGTGTATGTATATCTACCCAAAAAGCCAAGAAGAAAAAATAAAAGAAAATTCTACAAATCTACGTAATAAGAACGCAATTAGTCAGTGCACGTAAGGGGGAGGGGGGCCACGTCTGAATCTTTGAAAAGTTCGTACTGTACTGAATCAATGTATGTGGGTCCAACTTCGCCCCTCGTGGTCTAAGCAGAAGTTAACCTGACGACTCTTTGCTGTGCAACTTGGATGATTGGCTTCTATTTCTGCCGTTGGATGAACAGAGTCGTACAAGTTGAAAGCTGTATGTGGGAAATGGAGAGTTGCTGGCATTGCGCCCTAGATTTTTAGCGATGCGCTGTTTGTTGATGGAGATTTATTGGGAAGCACGTGTGGTTTCTATGTGCACGAACTTCAAAGCCAATTATGGGACAGACAACCATTCGTGGAACTCTTTAAAAATAGACTACTGGGTTTGTTGGAGATGGGCTATGACTACCTTTTATCTTACATCAATCTTCATTTGAGGTAACTGGCTTTTATCCAATGTACTGCATAATACGTGTTAAAAAATTAATTAATTAAAAATAATTTTAATTAATAGTAATTAATATATTTTTAATTAAAACCCTATTCTAATATCAATAAAAAATATTTTATTTAAAAAATAATAATAAGAGTAAATTTAAAAAATAAACAATTACCTATATTTGAGAAAATATTTAAAGAGAAAAAAATAACTAGAGAAAATAAATTTTTTTTTTTTCTCATATTTGGTTAAGAATAAGGAAAAAATAAATTTATTTTCTCTCTTCAATAAAAAAGTATCAAGGTAATTATGTAAATTTATCATAAATTTCTTTAATCATTATATTTTTTTTCTATTGTTTAGAGAAAAATAAAAAGAAAAAAATAAAAATTATTTTTTATTTTTTTATTTTCTTTTCATTTGTAAATAATGAAAAGTTGTAATAATTATTTATTTTTTATTTTTATTTTTATTTTTTTTCTCTTTTCATTTTATCTCAATTCAAATATAATATTAATATTATATTAGTAATGTAAAATGATAATTATATTAAAATAAAAAATTTTCGTAAAATAATAATTTTTGTTAAACAGAAGAAATATTATAAATGGCGAGCTAATCCCTCCGATTGGAGGAGCATGCCACCGTGAGGGAACCAAGAGGCAAATGGACTGATTCTTTTCACACAACCAAGGGGAATTTAAAGCTTATTTCGCCGACTATGGGTTTTTTTTTTTTTTTTGAACTCGCCGTCGACCATGGTTAGAGAAAAGTAGTTAAATTTCATTCGCAATAAATCCAGCCAAAAGTGTAGAGATATAATCTTTGGTGGTTATAAATGTATTTTTGTCTGAGGAATTATCCAAATCCATGAAAAGTGAGTTTGAAATAAAAGTTTTTTCATTTAAACTTTAAACCAACCAAACAAATGCAAAGATAAATAATTTTAAAATTGAATTAAAGATCAAATTGGTTAGTTGATTAATTTTTTATTTGATTAATTTAATCAGTTTAATTGATTGATTTAATTAATTTTTTTTAAAATATATATATAAAATATTACTTAAAAATTAGAAAAAAGTATTATATAATAAAGTAATAAAAATATTTTTGATATTTAAACTTTAATAAAATAATGTAATTGTAAAATTTTAAAGTATTATATGTTTTTGATTTTTTTATTTTGATTATTTTTTTTTTATCAATTTTGAATATAAAATCAAATCAAATTATTGATTGATTCTGGATCTATGAATCCGATTTTGAAAAATATTAATAAAAATAGAATATTCACAAGCTCAATAAGAGTACATTAATGAGTTATTTAAGGGATTAAGACAAAGAAAGCGTACAAGGCATTTATGAGCATTAACAGCAAAGTAAATATGAATGAGAAAAATAAACCAATAACTAAAAGGTTTCTAGAGATATAATTAATTTTTTCTATCTAATAATTTTAAACTCACTATCATAAATAACAGGAAAAAAAAATTTTACAGCTCAAGCAGCAGGAAATCCTTGTTGCCTGTGATGTGACTGTAGAAGATGCTGTCAAGTGACAATTAATTAATAACAGCTACATAGGAAAGAATTTATCATCAATTCAACTTATTTCCCTCTGTGTATTTGTAACATTGCCCAATTTGTTGTGATCTTTCTTCGACGATTTTTTACTAAATTGTCACCTCTTCGATTATCACTTTTTACTATTTGTTATTTACAAGATTGCTCAATTATCTTTATTTCGTCTTCATATTTTTTTTGTTTGCATTAATTCACCAATTAACAAAAATTCTTTTGTCTTTTTTTTTTTTTTTGCTTTAACCTTAATATTACCTAAAATTTAGAATCATCTTGTAGCTTTTTCAACAATAGTTGAGTGGTATTCATTTATTTTGACATGTTAGATTTTGAATATGTAGCAGATAGGAAAATTGCAATTAATTTTCAAAAAAAATATTCTATATAATTATTGAAAAGTTGTTTTTCTTTATGAACTTTGAATTAGTTTGATATTATTTTCAATATTATTAAATTACTAACAATGAAATCACTTCTTTTACTTTATTTTCTTTAATTTTGTATTTTCATAGTCATGATTATTGAATGCAACAATTAAATAAATAAAATTTTGTATATAAATAGTTGATAGTATAATAATTTTTCATGCATCATGTGATATGTTTTCTTATAGCAACTAGCTATGTATTTTTGAAGTATTAATACATATTTGTTCAAATATCAATATTTTGGACATTGAGGGATGCTATCAACAAAATAACGATGAGCTTAATCAAGATTGCACAAAAAGGTCAAATTCTACAAGTGAAGAGAGTGCTTATGAGTTTTACAAATCTTAAGCTTATAAAATTGGTTTTAGTGTTAGAAAACAGTAGGTTAAGCAAACACTAAATGGACAAGCGAACAAAAGAACTTTTATTGTTCAAGACAAGATAAAAAAGGACATTGATAAAAGGGTTGAACAAGTAAAATTTGAACATCCAATTTTTAGACTGAATTATTTAGCACAAATGACTTGTTAACTTATAACTCATGGTATGTTTGAAGTTGTCTTATTTGAAGTAGAGCATACACTTCACTCCTACACCCATGTTTTACAGATGTTTAAAGAGAGATTACAAATGTTTACAGAGTTATTGCAAGTGAAACAGAAAAGGTCGATATGTCAATGAAATCAACTATTAATTTGATACTATACAAGGTGGAGGGCATGAATTCAATGACTTTTAGACAGTGATTTTAGAAATTATATGTCTTCTAAGCATAGAATGGCTATAAAAAAGGAGATGGTCATGCTATGATGGAATATTTTCATAAAATACAACTAAAGGATCCTTCCTTTTTTCATTTGGTACAACTTATTAATGATAATTTTATTTTGAATATGTTTTGGGTTGATGCTAGATTAGTGATGGATTATCATCATTTTAGGGATGTTGTCTGTTTGAGATAATTCATAAAACAAATGAATATGGTCAACCTTTTACTCCTTTCATTGGGGTTAATTAACACAAGCAATCAATTATTTTTGGGGTTGCATTACTCTATGATGAAAATTGGAACTTCATTTAAGCGGTGATTCAAAACTTTTCTTAGTGCAATGTTAGGAAAGCAACCGAAGACCATATTGACATATAATGTACTGCTATAACCAAAGCAATAGGAGATTCACTGAAACCCATTATCAATTATGTGTATAGCATATATATCATAATGCTATTCAAAATTTAAGTCATGTATTTCATTCCTCAAAACAATTTACAAATGATTTTGACACTTATGTATGAGTATGAATAGGAAAATGAGAGGCTTACAACTTGGAATAACATGCTTGAAAAGTATATGGTTGCGGATGATAAAGGGTTAAATGGGATTTTTAAAGAAAAGGAGAAATAGCCTATGGTATATAGTTGAAATATGTTTATAACTGATATGAGAAGCACTCAATGTAGTGACTCAATGAATAATGTGTTAAAGAAATATCTAAAATAAAACAAAATTTGATGTATTTTCTTTGAGCATTATGATCGGTTGCTAACAGATAAATGCTATGAAGAGTTATCAGTAGAAAATAAAATGCAGCAAACCAAACCTATTTTGCAAGCTAATGTGGAGATGTTAGGAGAAGCTTCAACAGTGTATTCCTGCAGTATATAAAATGTTTCAAGATGAATATGTCAATATGTTAGATTATAGTGTTTATAAAGTTGATAATTTGAAACAATTAGCAATTATAAGGTTAGACATAGTGGAAGGGTTTAAGAGCACTTAGTTACTTTGAGGCAGCAAGAAATATAGTTCAATATAGATGCATGTAGTTCAGTTTTGTAGGAATTTTATATGCTCATGCTCTAAAAGTTTTTTATAAGAAAAACATCAAGTAGATTCCACCTTAGTAAACATCCAACAAATTCTACCTTAGTACATACTTAACAGATAGACCAAGGATACAAAAATTAGAAATATGGAAAATTATCAGAGGATTGGAGTTTAAAAAAATCCACAGTAATCAATAGAGAAATGATATTCATATTTGAGATTTAATTTTCATGAAATCTCACCACTTGCAGTTGAAAGTGAAAGTAAGTCTAAGTATACAAGTGATTGTTTCATGAAACTATTAAAGAATTTACAAGAAATAAAGCAAGAAGGCAACTCAAATAATATCATTGGTGACACTCAGGTCAAAGTAGAATGGAAAATGATGTTTGTATTAATGATAAAACTTCCTTTCTTATTATGCGTGGAATTAAGACAAAAACTATAGTTGAACGTTCAACAAAGAGATTGAAAGGAGCATTAGAGCGATGGAACAATTATAAAACTCAACCAAAAATTGGTAACTTCATTTCAAACTCAAAATACCTAATTTAATTTAGATTATTTTAATTGATTTTAATAATTAAAGTTGCAATGTTTACTTACAAATTCAAACATCTTTACATGACTAAATGCATGACATGGTACCTTTGCACATTCTAGTAGCTCAAAAAAAAAAAGAAAAAAAAAAAGGAAAAGGCCCTTACAAGATTGGAAATGTAAGTTAAAGTTTGTTATTATTAATTATGCTTTCACACTATTATAGAAATCTCTTACTAGAGAATGCTATTGATAAATTATAGGATACGATCACTACAATAGAAAGCACAACATGAGGTTGGACGTCAAGTATTAGAAACTTTAACTCAAGTATATACTATCTATTTTTAATAGTTTATTTTTAATTATTGGTACTAGTTTTATAAAATTAATGTTTATTAATGATGTGTAGAAAAAAAATAAAAATTAATTTTGTTCAATTTAGGAGTCCTTTTGTCTTAGTAATGGTACTCTATGTCAAGAGCCTATTGGACTTAAATTTCAATCATGGAATCAGATATATATTTTTGAAGATAATATTTGGTAAGTTTTATTTATAATATATAATATCCAATAAATTATATTATTATTATTCGAAGGAACTTATCATAGAATTTTAAAGTGAAGTGGTAATTACTAATCAAGGAAGGAGAAACACTTTTGATTATGTTTTTATTCTAATTTTTCCTTCCATAATAAATGTTCATATACTCAACTTATATTCAAGCTTTTTTTCTTGCTTTCAAGCAAATTAAATGAAATTTGTTTAATTTTTAAATGTTTATTTAAATATTTTAGAATATGGCATAATATTTGGCTAGTTAATTGCTAACCTATAAGCCCAAATAATAAGTAAATAGTCAATTAATCCTTATTGTTCACTCAATTAAATGATGGACATATTAGATAAAGTTGTAAAAAACATAAATTGGTCTTCTCTACCCATAGGGATTTACACACCAACCACAAAATCAAGTTAAGCCATCGAAAAATCGTCAAACAAAAAGATCAATGGAGAGAAACTAATTTGTTCATAAGGTTTGCATTATGTCGATTTCATCAAACTCATTAGGTATGTATTTACATGATATCAATATGTGAGATTTATAAGTTCAAGATCTTATAAATAATGGATTTAGAGTTAGTTTAATTACTCATAAAGATTTTGCAGATGGTATCAGAGTTTTGCTTTGGACATATAATTTCTCTGTTTATGTTACTATTATTATTTCTCTCACCTTGAATTTTAGCCAAATTATTATAATTGCTTGATAAATTTAAATTGATAATTTGGGTACAAAGATTATTTCATTGATTTGTTTAGTAAAAAAAAAAAAAGAATGCATAAGTGGTTGAGGTGATGAAAAATTCCTAGTGATGTGGGATATGCTTTTCATTTTTATTTTTTATTATGATGTGATGACTTTAATTATTATTTTATATTATGATGTGACGATATGTTTTTCATATTGGAGTGGGATCAATTATCTTTACTTGAATTTAGCCAAATTTCACTGCTTGTATGAAAGTTCTTGCCTTGACATATTATTTAGTACATGATAGAGGTTTAAAGAATTTGATTAATATACATATTAGGCTTGTATGTATATATAATGAATAATGAAATTTTATTTGATTGCATTCATCAATTTTTCACATTATTGTTTGATAAATGCATATCATTAAAATAAAGTCTTAATTTATGCATGAATATTATATGTATTATTTGTTAGTCACAAAAGTGGTCAAACTATGATGATAATATGCATGAAAGACTAATTACCCATAAGGTTTAATAAAATGCCTATTAGTAAATAATGTTAAAGATAATTGGTGTTAGTATTTCATAACTTCTAATTCACCTAAAGGTGAATTTAATTGTTGTATGAAATACTAAATATAATGAGAGCAAATTAATATTTTGGTCAAATACATTTGTGCATCCAAAGATGACATGTGTTTGATTTGAAATATTTATTTGTTTGTAATTGATTATCATTGGCATTTAAATTATGATAATGTATTATAATTACCACCTAGTATGCTTTTAATGTTTATTTATTATAAATCCATAATTAATTTGTTTATACTGTGAGCATTTATGTATAATTTTGCAGTTGTGAACAAGTCAATTTTTATTTAGGTATTTTGGATCTTGACTTGGCACTGTTAGATGATCAACCTCCTGCTCTTACGAATATGAGTATTGAGAAAGAGAAATTATAATATAAAGCATTAGAACGGTCTAATAAATTAAGTCTTATGTTTATGCGAATAACTATTACCAACAACATTAAGATAATTTTTCACAAACTCAAAGTTCAAGACAATACTTTAAATCAATGGAAGAATAATTTCATTTTGCAGATAAGCCACTTATTAGTACCCTTATGATAGAACTCATGACCATGAAGTATACTGGGTTGCAAAATATGCAGGACCATATTATTGAGATGACTAATATTGCAACAAGATTAAAGACATTATGAATGACAGTTGATGACTCTTTTATGTTATATTTTCAACTCACTACCTCTTAAGTATAGACCTTTTCAAATTAACTATAACACTATAAAGGAAAAGAGGAATGTTAATGAATTGTCCAGTAAGTTTACTCAAAAGGAAATAAGATTGAAAAAGTAATGGAGTCACATTGTCATCTTGATGAATCAAAAAGCTAATAAATGATTAAAAGTAAAAGTTACTAAGTTTAAGAAAAAGAAGTTGTATGTTAATGCTACACAAATGAATCAAAAGAAAAAAAGGTAGACAAATGCAAGTTCTATAAAAAGTTAGGCACTAGTTGAAAGATTGCCTGAAACGTAAAGTTTGGTTCGAAAAGAAAGGTGTATATTACAATTTGTATGTTTGGAATCAAACTTTTTTGAAGTTCCTTTAAATTCTTGGTGGCATGATATTGGTGTACTACTCATGTTTCCAATATAATGTAGGGGATTCCTTACGATCTGAACCATAAATTTGAGTAAGAACTTTCTTTTTATGGAGAATCATATGAAGGTTCTAATTAAAGGCATAGGGACTTATTGATTGAGTCTTAATTCTGGTTATCAATTAGATATTTTAGAGACTCTCTATGTACCTTCAATTTCTAGGAACCTAGTTTCTATTCCAAAACTTGATATTATTGGGTATAAAGGAGATTTGAACATGATTGTTTCAATTTATTTAAGAACATCTTTTATATTAGTTTTGTTGTTCTTACTGATGGTTTATATAAATTTAAACTTGATGATAAATTTGTTAGATCCTTACTTGTTGTCCATAATAATGTTGGAATTAAACGTAGTACAGTTAATGAAAATTCTACTTACTTGAGGCATAAATGTTTGGGTCATGTATCCAAAGAAAGATTCGAAAAATTAGTAAAGAATAAGATTCTTCTGAATCTAGATATTATTGATCTAAGTGAATATGTGGATTGCATAAAGGGAAAGCAAACTAAACACAATAAGAAAGGATCCATAATAAGCATTAGCTTCTTAAGATTATACACATTGATATTTGTGGACCTTTTGATGCTCCATCCTTTGGAGGAGAAAAGTATTTTATCACATTTATGGATGATTTTTCATGATATGGTTATGTCTATTTGCTTAAGAAAAAATCTCAAACATTAGATGCCTCTTAAGGTATACATAACTGAGATTGAAAGGTGATTAGACAAAAAGCTAAAAATCATAAGATCTGATAAAGGTGGTGAATACTATGAAAAATATAATGAGTTAGGACAATGTTTAGGTCTATTTGCAAAATTCCTTAAAAGACATGACATACGTGCACAGTATACTAAGTCAAGCATACCTCAACAAAATGGTGTAGCAAAAAGGCAAAATAGAACATTGATGGATATGGTTAAGAGCAGTATGATTAACACCTCACTACCTAAAACATTGTGGATGTATGCCCTTAAAACAACTATGCATTTATTGAACAAGGTCCCTAGTAAAGTAGTTCTAAAAACTCCTTTTAAACTATGGATTGGAAAAAGACCAAGCTTATGTCATTTGCATGTTTGGGGTTACCCAGTAGAGGCAAGTATGTATAATCAGCGTGAAAAGAAATTAGATCCTTGAATGATTAATGGTTATTTTATTGGTTACCTAGAGAAATCTAAAGGATTTAGGTTTTACTGTCCAAACCATAGTCCTAGAATTATAGAAACTAGAAATGTTAGATTCATTAAGAATGGTGAAGTTAGTAGGAGTGATGAATAACAAACTATGAATATTAAGGAAGTAAGGTTAAATGTTCCTTTAACCATAAAGGCTTTTCATCCATAACTGTTCCAAATATTGTTCCAACAATTAATGAAAATCAAATAATCATGGAACAATGTTTGAATGAAGGAACAAACACTACTCCAAACATTAGTCCAATAATTAATGAAAATTTAGATAATAGTGAACAATATTTTGAATAAAGAAACACACTCGCAAAGAACTAACTCACAAGTGACCGTTGAACATGAATCACAAGAAATACCTTTGAGGAGATCTCAAAGAGAAAGAAAGTCACCTATTTCAAATGATTATGTGATTTATTTGTAAGAATTAAATATTGGTATTGGAGTCAATAAAGATCTAGCTTCATTTTCATAAGTAATAAGATGTGCTGAGTCTAAAAAATGGATTGATGTCATGAAAGAAAAATTGAAATCCATAAAAGACAATAAAGTTTAGGATCTCGTCAAATTGCTAAAAGTTTCTAAACAATTTGGGTTTAAATTGGTTTTTAAAACCAAATGTGACTCAAATGGCAATATTTAATGATATAAAGCTAAATTTGTTGCCAAGGGTTATACTAAAAAAGGAGGTATCAATTATAAGGAAACCTTTTCACTTATCTACAGAAAATATTCATTAAGAATTATAATGGCATTAGTGGTTCAATATGATTTAAAGTTGTACCAAATGGATGTGAAAATAGTATTTCTTAATAGAGAGCTTGAAGCAAAAGTGTTTTATGGACCAACCTGAAGGTTTCTCAATAAAAGGTCAAATGGTATGTAAACTTAAGAAGTCAATATATAGACTTAAACAAACCTTTCGACAATGGTATCTTAAGTTCAATGATACCATAACATCTTTTTATTTTCAAGAAAACATTATTGATCGATGTATATATTGGAAGACCAGTTAGAGTAAGTTTATTTTCTTAGTCCTATATGTTGATGATATTTTACATGCTGCTCATGATTTGGGCATACTACATGAGACAAAAATTTTCTCTCTAAAAATTTTGAAATGAAAGATATGGGAGAGGGATCATATGTGATAGGAATTGAAATTTTTTGTGATGGATCGCAAAAATTGTTAGAACTATCTTAGAAAGCTTATATTGAAAGAATTTTAAAGAGATTTAATATAAATAAGTGTTCCATAGGAATTGTTCCTATCCAAAAGGAGACAAATTTAGTCTCATGAAATATCCAAAGAATGATGCAAATGAAAATAAATGGAGTTAATTCCTTATGCTTCAGTTATGGGCAGTATAATATATCTGTAAACATATACGAGACTGGACATCAATTTTGCAGTTGGAATGTTAGGTAGATTTCAAAGCAATCCAAGTATTGCCCATTGGAAAGTTGCAAAAAAAGTATTGAGATACTTGCAAGGAACAAAGAACTATATGCTCATGTATACAAAGTCAGATTATTTAGAAGTGATTGAATATTTAGATTCAAAGTTTGTTAGATGTCTTGATAGTAGAAAATCCACATTTGGTTATTTGTTTCTTCTAGCAGATGGATCAATATCATAGAAGATTGCTAAGCAATCTATCATTGTTTTATCCACTATGGAAGTAGAGTTTGTGACATGTTTTGAAGCAACAGTTCAAGCTTTATGGTTGTGAAATTTTATTTTAGGACTTAGGGTTGTCGATATCATTACCAGGCCACTGAAAATTTACTGTGATAATTCCATTGCAATATTTTTCTCCAAGAACAATAAATATTCGAAGGGTGCCAAACATACAAAATTAAAATATTTTGCTATTAAAGAGGAAGTTCAAAAACAAAGAGTGTCTATTAAATATATTACTACTGATATGATGATTGCATATTTGTTAACTAAGGGTTTACAACCCAAGATATTTATGAAACATGAACATAGAATGAATCTTCGTTGTAATCTCGAATGATAGTTATTTATGGTGACATTATCATTTTGACCTCAATTATGTATTTTTGATACTGCAATAATGATTTCCTATTTAATAATGGTGTACACATTTATGTTTTAATATTTTGATAGAAAAGTTTTTAAAACATAATGATGGACCATGGAAAAATTTCTTTAAATCATTATTTATGGACTTAGTATGTTGGGTAGCAAATGTTATAGTATATGGAAGAAAGTATGTTACATAAATAATATACAACTGCCATAACTCATATTTATTATTTCATTATATTAAGTAACTTATGTTGAACTTTAATGATTAATTTTGTGTGCACTTAAAGTCATGTTATTTACTGTTATGATTATCTTATGATTCAACCAAGTGGGAGAATGTTAGAATGTGACCTAATATTGGGCTAATTACTTACTAACCTATGAGCTCAAATAATAATTAAATAACTAGTTAATCATAATCGTTCATTTGGTTATGTGATGAACGTATCGGATTAAATCATAAAAAATATAAATTGATCCTCTCTTTACCTATTAGAATTTACACACCAACCACAAAATTAAGTTCTCTTTACCTATTAGGATTTACACACCAACCACAAAATTAAGTTAAGCCATTAGAAAACTGTTGTAAACAAAAGGGTAAAGAAAGAGAAACCAATTCGTGTCCTAAAATTTGCATCATGTCAATCTCATCAAACTCATCAGATATGTGTTTATATAACATTAATACGTGAGATTTATATGTTCAAGATCCTTTGAATAATGAATTTAGGGTTAGTTTAATTACCCATTAAGATTTTACACATTCTTCATTGTATTCAATTTAAAGCAAAAATGATTAATAAAATGAAAAAATTTCATTCCAAATTTGTCTTTTTTAAAGAATAAATACTGAATTTTTCTCTCAAATGACAAATTCTAAAATTACAATCCTCTCACCATCAACAATTTGCGGTTTCTCACAACCAATAGCACTGCGCTTATCTTTATTTTTTTTTAGAATAATAAAGGATAGCACTTCCCTTATCTTTATTTGCATGTAAAAACATATAAAAATCATTATCTGATTGTACTATGAATTTATATATTTTCTTATCAAGTTTGCATGCAAAAATATAGTTCTTGAACCTTGTTTCGAATCATTTTTGCATGCAAAAATATAGTTCTTGAACCTTGTTTTGAATAATTTTTATATAGGAATTCAATTTAACGTAGAAAACAATGCATTAAATTTAGGAATTAAATTGTTTTCAAACATAAAAATTGATATGAAATTATTTAGTTAATTATTTGATTCCTAAACTGTCGATATTTTTCAGCTTTGATGAAAAAAAAATAGTAATGATTACTAAAGTATTGAGGGTCTAAACTGTATTAATTATATTAATTTAGGAAGAAAAATATAATTTTTCATAAAATATGTCCAAATTATTATAGTAGATAAAATTAGATATTATTAAGTAATTTTATCAATTAATTATGCACCTCATATAACCTAATCACATATAATGTGTTTGTTCGGAAGTACATGTGGGCAAAAAGAAATCAGAGGAAGAATCATGATTTTAAAACTCGGACATATAGTCTATCATATAGAGAAATTTAAAAATTAAGTCTTTGGCTATTTGGATTAAGTACAAATCTAAAATAGGTAAAATTCAATTGATTTAATCAATAAAGAAGATGTAATAAAGAAAATGTTTATAAATAATTAAAATATATGTTTCATAATTTACATAGATAATATTTTTAATTTTAAAATCTTTATTTCTAAAATATTTTATATTTAGTATTGTAAATTATAAATAATTCATTTATATGATAAAATTATCTAAATTCATAAATTTATATCATATATAATTTTAATATAATATATAACATTAAATTATTAATTAAATTATACTCTAATTTGATTAGTTTAATCTCTAATTTGTGATTCTCGACTTCAACTAAATCAAAGATCAAATTGAAATTTAAAATTTTTGAAAAATATAGTACAAAATAAATAAATATCAATCAATATATCTAATTAATATTGATTATATATTTAATTTTAGATAAATGTTTATTTTTTATTAGTATTCAATTTTAGACTAGTGTTTGTTAGTTATTAAATAATTATATTAACAATGTACACTTTATAACACTAAAAACTAGTTGTAGCTTTGCGTGATGTGCAATTTTTTTCTAATAAAATTTTTCGAGACATAAATTTAAAAATATGAATTATAAAAATATAAATTTTAAACTTTTGTTGCTTAACTTGTCTAACAATTAATTATAAATTAGATATTGAAAGGAATCGAAACTTACTAATATTAAATTTTTTAAATTAAAAATGCACCAATAAAGAAGTAAATTTTATATATCTTTCTCTATTTTATTGCTTTATATGTTTATTTATATTTATTATTTTTAACTATTTTTTGTTATTATTTATAATTATTTTATCAATTAGTATGATTTAACCAAATTCTAAAAATTATAATTACTTAGTTCACAAAAAAATTAGATATATCAAGTTATTTAACATGATATGCTATTGTTTAAAATAAAATTTGAGATCGAAGACAATTATGTATATTGATTGATATATTAGAATGTAATGATTGGCATATTTGTATGTTATTTAACATGATATGCTATTGATATATTAGTTTGTATTGTTGTTCCTATAAAACAAAAAATCAATTGATTAGATAATTATAATTGTGATTTTATTTACTACATAAAAACTACATGAGCTTCATAGTTTTTTTTATATGAAATTGTTTTTAGGAAGAAATGTTTTGGCCGATATTCCGCCTGAACTCATTATTTTCTTATGCATGAATTTGGTTTTATTTTTAATTATTTGATTAATTATGATATAATTTTGCTAAATAAATAATCACATGAAAAGGAAATCACTATTCTAAAACCAACGTAAAATAATCAAAAGTATCTTAGAAACTCTTATTTTTTTCAAAATAACAAAACGAAATCTTAAAAAAATTTGTTGTTCCTCAAATTTCATTAGTTAAAATTTAAATTAGACAATAAATAAACAAGAATTTAGGAATAGATTTTTAATAAAGATATCTTTAAATTAATTCATACATTAATTAATAATAAATCTATTTTTAAATAATTTTAAGTACGCACACAAATGATTATGAACATTTGTTATTTTACTGATATATTATAATAGAATATTATAGGAAATCTGCAATGAAAGAAAAAGTTAATTACTTCTTTCGTCCCAAACTATTTAATAAAATTTTCTTTTTGTTTCATTCCAAATTTTATTTACTTTTCTTTTTAGGATGATGGAAACTTTATTAATTACATAAATATTCTAATTTACAATAAATTACTGCTATTAATTTTTTACTTTAAATTTATATATTTAATAAATACGTTGAAATTTCAATGTCATTCTATTTGAATATATTACTTTTTTTATTATTATTTTGGTATAACTATTCATCTACTCTTTTATTATAAGTTGTGATCTTATCAACAACATTAAAAACATTATCATGTAAAGTGTTTTATATTTGATAAAATAACAAAAATATTAATACAGATATTTTAGTAATAAAGTGGCAAAAGTTACACAAAATAATTGTAATTAACTAATATATTTAATTTGTGTGTAGAGAAAATTTATCAAATATTTTAAAAAGAAGGAAGTAATTAGGACTGAAAGGATGAAAAAAAAAGTGAAAATTAGAGAACATGATGTACCTTCAGTTTAAATGTATTATTTTGTTTATTCTAATATATTAATCATAAATAAAAAGATTAACTCTTTATTTGGAAATGGGAGAAAGTTGAGAAAAGAAAACCTAGTGAAATAAAAAAAGATAGGGAATAAAATTTTTCTTTATTTGGTAACAATAAGGAAAAAAGAAGAAAGGAGTTATAAGTAGTGAAATTTTTCCTAGGCCCCACAAATTTTCATCCCCTGTTTTTGCAGAGAAATGATAATACTTTTATCATTCAAAATTATAAATGTGCCCATAAAGCTTCTTGTAGATTTACTTTCCATATTTAAATCAACATTCCAACTCACCCTACTATTAATAGATGCATCATTATGATCAATTATTTAAAATATTTAATAATTTTAAAATTTTAAAATTTAGTATAAGTCAGTCCAAATAATTATAAATTTCAATTTTATTTTATTTTATTAGATAATTTTAAATTTAGTTTGAATAAATTTAAATTTTTATTTAAATGTAAATTTTAAATACATAAAATTAATTAACAAATAACTATAAAAAAATATATTAAGTAATCAATTATAAATATAAATAATAGTTATAAAAATCTATTAAATATTTTAAAACACGACATATGTCATGTTAGTGTTAATTAATAAGGTTATAAATTTAAATTCAATAATCCAAATATAAGTAACTTTTATTTTAAAAAATGTTAAAGTTCACAATACAAAGGGTAAAATAATAATTTCAAATTTTCTCCACCATGTCTTTACCTTATTCCATATTTTCCCAAACAATATAGAGAAAAAAAAAAAGTTCTTCTCATTTTTCTTCTTTTTCTTACTTTTTTTTTTTTTTGTTTTTTACCTTTTTTTTCCAATCTACTTTTTCTCCAAACAGAGTGTAGGAGACAACCATACAAAATTTATAAATCAAATATAGATGACAAAAAGTTGATATTGATGTGACACATACGTAGCTTGAGAAGTTAATTTTTTTGAGGATCTAGTGTGGTTAGATGACTCCCATGAGAGTTTAATTGTTAGTTAATAAAGAGAAAATAATTTTAAGCCCATAAAGGACATTTACGCTTTTAATAGAATTTAAAGTTGAAACACTTGAATCTAAGATATCATTCTTTACCATTAAGACCATAATCATTTGGGAGAAATTAATTTTTTTCATTATAATTAAGGTAAATTTTTTAATAATGATAAATTTCTTAAATTCTATCAAATTTGAGATGCAAACAGTTAAATATACATTCAATCTAAATTATAAAACATAATGGCAATTATAATTTAGTTGCTTTTAAAAAATCGAAATTAAGGACAAAACTGGTATTGTAATCTATTCGTATCAAGAGAATTAAAAAATCCAGTGAAAGAAGAGAGAGTGAAATTGACAGTGTATTTCAATTATCGATTTATTCTTAACATAATATTATTTTTATTTTATTATATTAAAACTATGATAATTCATGTTTTTTTTTTAAAAAAAAGAGAGAGCATTGTTAAAATTAATTATCTATAATCTTGTACATAATTTAGAACACCAATATATTAATAATTGAACAAAAACAAATTACATATCTGTCTCCGCGTTGAATCTCAAATTGCTTTGAGTCATAATTACGAAAGCTGAAATAAACCACTTGAAGAATTTGTCAGAACAGTTGAAAAACGAAAGCTAGATCTTTCTCTCCTTAACCTTCTCAAAAACGGCTATAATGGACGTAACAACTAGAGTTTTCTATTATGAAGGCATGAGAGGGGACCTAGCCTATTTATAATAATTTTAACAGGCCCACCCATCACAAGTCCATGTTAAAATAGGTCCACACTGACCGTTTTCCATATCGGTCCACAAAAGATATCACAAGCCCATAACTCCATTAATCACATTTTAATTGGGCTTACCCAAAACAATAAACTATATTATTCAGTCCGTTTTATAAATAATCAAAACCAACTCATAATTAATATTAGCCCACATAATAAAAATTTCTAACATTCTCCCACTTGGGCAATATTAATTATGACGTTTTCATATTTTAAGAAAGAAAACATTTTCGAAAACGACTCTCGGACCGAATACTTTAAACTCAAGTGTGGTCACACAATTTTTAGAAAACATATAGTTTATTGAT
>CATIWR010152345.1:0-34696 GCA_949677035.1 Omphalea diandra
TAATAGTAAATTAGTCATAAATAAATATATTATTTTTAATAAATAAAGTCAAGAGATGTATTTATTTTCTATATAAAAGTAAAATCGGTTGTTGAAAAAATTTAAATTGTATTTGTTTTTAAACGATAGCTATTAAATAATCCATAGATTATAATTATTAGTTGTGTTATTTAACTAAACATTTTTTTATTGTATTTCCTACAAATTAAAAAAAAAATAATAGGAACATTCAGTTTTCAACTATCTTTTAATTTCATTATTTAAGTTGCTGAGATTTGGAGTAAGTTTTTTTTAAAAAATTTTTTTGTCATGCTATCTTAGTTCATTAACTTTTAGCCTCTACAATTTTTGGATATCGCAGTGCATTGAAATTAAAGAATTAAAATAAATTTTTAATTTTTCGAATTCAACCTTTAAAAGAAAATTATATATATATATATATATATATATTTGCGCGTGCGGAAAGGCTAGAAAATTAGAAAAGAGCTTGTTCTTTTTGGACTTAATGACCCCTTGGTAATTATGGCAACAACAATAACATGATATTCAACTTATGCTTCGCTGGACAAAGTTTAGTCCTGTAATTAATTTCTAATTTCTTATTGAACTGAAAATTTAAATAAGGTTACAAAAGTTTGCCCTAAATGCGCTTTTCTTTCTCAGGAGATGTTTGGTAGGGATAATCGAAGTTAATTGTTAACTTTTATTTATTTTGTTTGGTATAAATTTTATTTAGAAAGTTAACTATTAATCTCTTTCTTAGTGTATTTTTGTTAGCCTCCTCTCCTTAGATTAAAGAGAATAAAGGATGATGAAAATTAAAAAAAAAATTCTTATATTATATTAATATTAATTTAAATAATATAAAGTTAAAACATTGTAAGAAATAAATAAATATTTTTAATATAATAATATAAAAATCTAAATATTATTAAAATAGTAATATTAATATTATAAAATTGTATTAATATAATATTATTACTAATATATCAAAATTATTAATGTAATAATATAATTATTACAAAGTGATATTAATATATTAATAAAAATATTACTAATATAGTAATTATTTATAATATATAAATATTATAATAATATATTATAATAGTATAAAAATATTATTATTAAAATAATTATAAGTACCATATCATTATTAATATTATTAAATAATATCAACTAAATAAATATAAAATAATTGTAATTATAATGTTATATTTTTTAATAATATCAAATATAGTTGAAAGTATCAAATACAGTTAATTGTTATTTTATAATATTTTATTTTTTTATCCCTTTCAACTATTACATCTTTATTATTAGTAGTGTTATTATTACATTTTTATTTTTTTCTTTATCTCTCTTTAACTATTAATTCTATTTCCTTTAAATCCCTTACTAACACTATTTATGACCTGGAGTCAGTCAGGAATGTGTCACCAAGATTCTTCAGGAAACTAACGCCAATCAGCTAGGGCACTCTCTCCATATTCAATCCATGATGATATCAAGACAACTTTTTCTTATTGCGGTAATCAATTATCTTTAGCTAAGCTGTTTCTTCTAGTACTATGAATGTGCAAGTTTAATATTTTTAAAAAAAGACTACGCAATATTAAAAGCAAAAATAGAGAAGAACAAAACTACTTGGATTATAAATTTAAAATAAAAAGTTTAATTTGTAGTTATAATGTTATTTCAGTGCAATTATTTTTTTTTCCTTTTTGTGATTTTAATTTGAATTTTTTATTTTATTTTTGACGAAGAATATAATTTCTTCATAACCCTTGATGAGTACCATATGGGCTGCCAAACCCAACGTAGGACTGTCCTCGCGCCAAGCCCAAATCTTTTCTTTTATTTACTTTTTTATTTTTTTTTCTTTAAGAAAATTTCATCCTACATAAGAAATCATTTTATTATCTTATTTTATTGAATTTATTCATTTACCTATTTTCCTATAGTGAATAAATGATCTAATTTTTCTTTTATTTAAAAAAAATATATAATTTTTATATATAGCCAAATCTGCATTCAACCCATGTCCAAAACAATGTAATAATAGGTAATAAAAATAAATTCCAATTGAATAATAAGCAATCTGCTCTATTGTTTACTTCTACACTTTATTATATTTTACTAAGAATATTTAAATTAGAAATGCTAAATTTTAGTCTAAAAACTTCAGATAAATTTTTCACATTATAATTATTTTAGATTTTGTAAATTAATTTTCAAGTATTTAAGACTTTACGAATTATAATTTTCAAAAATATTTATCTCAAACATTATTTTCACATTATATATATATATATATATAAAATCAACTCCAGTGATATTCTTGATTTTAAAAAATATCATTATTAATAAAATATAAATTTTTTAAAATGTAATAATTCTTTATATTTTTATTATATTTTTACAAATATTAATAATTTTATTTTAGCATTTTTTAATTTAGGTAATAGAAAAAAGTTAAATCAAAATATTAATTAATAAAGTATATAAAAATTTACATAATATATTTGGTTATATTAAAAGCTAAAAAAATCAAAATCTTATTTTAATACAAGCATTTTAGAATTTCAATATTATATTTGTTATAATAAAACATTTCAATTTTTTAAAATCTCATTTTGAAATTTTTAAAATAAATTAAAATATTAAATATAAAAATATAAATATTTATTGAGTGTATCAAACATATTTATAGCATATTAATTGTGAATGAAAATATATAATGAAATTAGAATTTTAGATAAAAAAAAAAATAAGAGCCAAATTATTTTTATTTTATATTTTAAAAATAAAAAATTATTTTATAATTTTTTTTTATAAAAAAAAGTTTGATTATATATAAAAAAAATCTCTCTCCACAAATATTCGACGCCAACGTGGCCAAAATTGGTGGACCATACACACTGCAACCCCTCTCACGTGATCTACTCTCCATTCGCCATAAAGTCCGTGTCAATATAACTTGCCATCAAAATTTTAAATTTAAATTCTTTTTTTTTGTAGTAAAAAAATAACGGTCAACAACAATAAATTATTGCCGTTGAAATTGAAGTGTTCAGAGTTGTGTGTGTATTTAGGTTTGCAAAGTCTTCAAAGTTAAGAAAACTCATAATTCTATTATTATTATTATTATTGAAAAGAAAAATAAAATCCAAAAGAGTGGGTGTATCTTCTAAATTCAAGAAGAGTAGGATTCCTCTACCAAACATTCTAATATGCAAACTACCATTCAAACATCTGTTTGGACAGAGTGTGTGGCTACCCCTTCGATCCAAATTCGGAATCTTGCAGTTGTTCAAAATGAAAATAAAAAATGCAGCTACTCGTATGATCTCTTATCAAGTAATTGCAAGTGAATTAACTAGAATTGAAGAAGGTATAATAGACATTATTCTGAATTTGAAATTGTATAATGTTCCATCTATTCATGAGTAACGGTTTAACGATATAATAAATTTTTCATAAAATAATATGAAGAATTGCTCAAATATTTGTGACTAAGGTTTTATTGGATTTTGCTATATAAATATTCTGACCAATCTTATTGATCATTGAGGCAAAATTTCAGTTTTTTAATTTTCAATAATTGAAATCTTTGCTCTATATATTATTTCAGGACCTTTCTTATGATCCTTTTAAATGAAACTTATTATTAGGCTTATTGACTCTAAAAATATAATTTTTTTCAAATTTTGATAAAATTGTTTAATTTTTTTAATTTTAGTCAAAATTAATAAAATTTCGATAAATTTACCCAAAATTCAAATTGATCAAAATAAAATGATATGTCATGTTAAAATATTAAGTTAAAATAAAGTTAGTTGATGTTAATAATTAATATTAACTGATTTACTAATTTTTTAATAAAAATTCATGCAAGTTGATTTGTTACGTCATGTAACATATTATTTTATTTTGATCAATTTAAACTTTAGCTAGATTTATCAAAATTTTATTAATTTTGGCTAATTTTACCAAAAGTGAAAAGATTTGTCAATTTGATTAAAATTTGAAAATGTTTGAATTTTAAGGGGTCAATAAGTCTTATTATTATTGATTTGATAATTACTAAAAAACATGATCAACCAGAGCTAATTATTAAAATAAACAGACTAATAAAAACAAAAGAAATAGTCACAAATACAATTATTAATCAATAAAGACAAAATATAATAAGAGTTCTGCAACTCAAATTCACATCTATATCATTTTCTTGTAGATATATAAAAAAATTATCCTATGTACCAATGTATATGAGAGTAAACCTATACATCTAATAATATAGGTAATTTTTGTATAAATTGTATACAAATTTCATGTGTAACTAAGACTTATATTTTTTTAGAATTAGATTGAGTCAGTTGATTGAATTGATAAAATTGAAAATCAACAGTCAACCTAATTTGGTTAAAAATAAAAGTCAAAGGCTAACAATCAGTCTAAATTGGTGAATTAAACTATACATTCCACTAATCCATTTATGATAAATTTAAAAAGTTTTTAAAAATATAGTCTTTTACTTAAAATTTTACATATATTTTTTTTATTATTTTACTAAATGACACTAGTTTTTCTAATTCTTTGAACATATTTTATATAATCAGTTAAATAAATCTAATCAATTGAACTAAAAATTAACCAATCAATGGATTTAGTATTCAATATAATTTTTAAAACATAGACTTTAGATTTTTCCTTCACCAATATTAGAGTGGCTGATATTGAAAGATCTTTATTAGTGGTTAAATCAATATTTCAATCTGCAGATAGCTTAATTGATACGTAAGTTTAGTATCTAATAGAGCTTGAGAATTTTTAGAGAAATATAAGTTCGAATTATATCCACCAGGAGAAGATAACACATATAATTGGCACGTTAAAATGTTATCAGGTCTTCTTGTTTTAGTACATTAGATGTTAATCTGCTTAACTTGTAAACCACTAATTAAGAACCCTTATTTATCCATGGTTGGATATTTTATTTCTTTGATAATAATTTGTTGATATCTGTAATTTCAAGCGGCACAAAAACCATTTATTTAAAGTGTTATTGGATTATCAAATGAATGAAGGAACAATTAGCTTTTTCAATCACAAAAAAGTCATTTAAAATATTTCGTTCAATCACAATTTTTTTTTTTTTTTAAAAAAGAAAAGGTTATCAAATAGACAAAATGTAAAAGTGTTTGTTTTCTCTTTTTGAGATCATTTTATTTTTCAGTTTGAAAAAAATATAAAATATATATTTGATTAGTATATTAACTTTTGTTCAAAATAAAAGATGATAATTATTGAGATATATAACAGTTTTAGTTCAAAAATATATTTATATTTTTTAAAATTTTTCATCAACAAGTTTTAGTTTTATAAAAGAAAAGATAAATATATTTTTGAATTTTTTATTTAAAATTTATGTATATAGCATAAAATATATAATAAAATTTAATATAAAGGCTAAAATTAAAATTTAATTAATTTTATGATGGAAGAGATTATCATTAATTATTGTTCCAAATTATCTACAAATGGAAAAATGATTTTAAATTTTAAAAACTTCTCAGAGGGCCATAACCACTCAACCAACCACCTAGTTCCGTTACTTATTATCAATACAGAACAATTTTCAAACCTAAGAATTTAACCAAATCCGATGCATTTAAAAACAACAAAAATTTGAGAACTAATTAGTTCCAAAAATTAAAAAAAAAAAGAGGAAAGAAATAGAGAAGTAAGTTAGGTCCATTAAGCTGGCAATGATGAATACAATCTACAGCCGTTGTTATCTTCACCATCCTTCTCTAACATGGACGTGTAACCGAAAAAAGGAGGACATGAGGACTAAAACATGCAAAGTATCTTTTTTTCTTGGTTCGGAGATGAAGAGGAAGTATTTTCCCTCTAACCAATCAATCTCTATCCCTTCCCATCCCAGTCGGCAATGAAGGGTTTGGCTTCATTTTGTTCCAACCATTTCTATGGCTCTTCAATTTTTTGCCCATATCACATAAAAATTTTGAAAGACAAAAAAAAAAAAAAAGACTCACACTAAAAATTAATTTTTTTTTAAAAAAAAAATCTAAAAACAACAATTAAGTATCTAGCTCTATAAAACCTCCCTTACACGTCTACAGAAAAAGGCCTCCTCCTTTCCACAACACATCCAAAAACCAGGTAAGGAAAGAAAGATTTCTTTCCTTTCAGATCTCTTTTTTTCCTGTGGTAGCCATGGCTGAGCAGCAGAAGCAGTACGTTACACAAACAGAGCTTGAAAAGCACAACAAGCAAGGTGATCTTTGGATCTCGATACAGTGCAAGATCTACAATGTTACTGAATGGAGCAAGCACCACCCTGGAGGTGAGTCTCCACTGCTTAGTCTCGCCGGCCACGACGTCACTGACGCCTTTGTAGCCTACCATCCAGGCACCGCATGGCAATATCTTGATAAATTCTTTACTGGGTATTATTTGAAAGACTACTCTGTTTCTGAAGTATCCAAAGATTATAGAAAGATGGTTGCTGAGTTCTCAAGAATGGGTCTTTTTGAAAAGAAAGGCCATGTTACGTTTACCACTCTTGTCTTTATGGCAATGCTGTTCTCTTTTAGTGTTTATGGGATTTTGTGCTCTAACAGCACATGGATTCATCTTCTTTCTGGTGGTTTGATTGGCTTCTTGTGGATTCAGAGTGGGTGGATTGGACATGATTCTGGGCATTATCAAGTCATGGTTAGCCCTAGGCTGAACCGTGTGGTTCAGCTTTTAACTGGGAATTGTCTTGCAGGAGTCAGCATTGCCTGGTGGAAATGGAACCATAATGCCCATCACATTGCTTGTAACAGTCTTGATTTTGATCCAGATCTGCAGCACATGCCCTTTTTTGCGGTATCTTCAACTTTTTTCAATTCAATTACATCTTGTTTTTATGAAAGGAAGCTGAATTTTGATTCTGTTGCTAGGTTCTTGGTTAGTTATCAGCACTGGACTTACTATCCTGTCATGTGTTTTGCTAGGATTAATTTGTTTACTCAATCTTTCTTGCTTTTGTTGTCTAAGAGAAAAGTGCCTAATAGGGGTCAAGAGATTTTGGCACTCGTTGTGTTTTGGATTTGGTATCCTTTACTTGTTTCTTGCTTGCCTAATTGGGGAGAAAGAGTGATGTTTGTGGTTGTCAGTTTTGTTGTTACTGGTATTCAACATGTTCAGTTCTGTTTGAATCATTTCTCCTCGAATGTTTATCTCGGTCCGCCTACTGGAAATGATTGGTTTGAGAAGCAAACAAAGGGCACACTTGGTATAAAGTGCTCATCTTGGATGGATTGGTTTCACGGTGGATTGCAGTTTCAGGTTGAGCACCATTTGTTTCCTCGTTTGCCTCGATGCCAACTAAGGAAAATCTCTCCATTTGTCATGGAGTTGTGCAAGAAGCATAATTTGCCTTATGATAGCGCATCATTCTGGACGGCTAACGTATTGACAATTAGGACTCTTCGCACTGCGGCATTGCAGGCGAGGGATCTTTCCAATCCAGTTCCAAAGAATTTAGTTTGGGAAGCTGTAAACACTCATGGATGAGATGCTGGGACTCTGAAGCTTATGAGGTTTCAGTGCTGCAGTTATTTATGCCTGTTCAGACATTCTGGAGACATTGAGGTATTTATAACTTGATTTGACTGATGCCTAAGGTTGGTTATCCTTCATTTCAATGGATGAATAATGATCTGTCACCTCTTGAAGGCTTCAATCGTTTGTTATTTGAGCTGCATTCCATGAGATTGAGATTGGTTCCTCTAGTTTTTGGATTAGGTTAAAGATCGTTCAAATTGATTACCTGCCGAATGATGTAGATCTGTCTCCTCTGGTCTCTCGTGGACTCGGCTGCAAATGGATTAGTGTCCTTCTAGTTCTTGCTTTTGATAGCTCATGTAAGACTTTGAGTTTCTTTATATATTTATTTGGCTTGTTTTGCATTTGATTGCTTTCTCATAAGCAATTGTAAGTAATTGGTCCATTGCGAGAATTAATTTCAACTTTGAAGATGAATTAATCTTTTTTGGACATTGAAATTGCTGTTCAAGTTTAATCTTGGCATTCCCTACTTTATTATGCAATTGATTTGTGATCTGGTGTCCAGTCGGAATTGTTTTAGACCATGAAAATGAAGTGAAGATCCATGAGCTGCTTTGATACATAAATTAATGGACCCCCATGCTCTTTGCTTTTCAACATGTGGCCTCATTGCTCTATTGTAGATGATGTACGTACGATAAGTTGTCGCTAATATGGAGCACTGGATTAGAGGACCTGAAAAAAAAAAAATCCAAGTAATATATCAGATTTTGGGACCACAGGGTATCATTTGAGACAGCTGAGACAGCTGTGTTCTGAGATAGCACATGAAAGTTGGAATCAGTGTCAAGTCAATTTATGATTTTGTTTTTGATAAAGATAAGTGGTAACCAGAGCAGTCTCCAGTCTCTAGGAGTGGCACGTACCAAGGTTCATTGATGGATTATTATTATTATAGACTTGTAGCAGCAGCCCCATGGTTTATACTAGTATTCTTACTATCCTTGTCAACTTCCGCAACTTGGGATTGCATTGTTATTGTTGAGTTTTGTTCTTATTATTATTATTACAGCATTGGAAGGAACTGTCTTTTTTTTTTAAAAAAAAGTAAACTTCCCTGGATTGTACTGCTTGCTTACAGATTTGACAAAGCTGTTTCTGGATTTACTGTTTACAAACTTGTCCGGTATTATTTGAGGGCCATTTTAGCGTAAAAACAAAACTTGCCCTGCCACACACAAGCCCGATAAATCGGACACAAATTGAAGAATACGAGAGCATCACGTTAATATTTGCTGCTACAGGAGATATTGATGGACTTCTTTTGGACTACCATTTAGTGTTGTGTATAGTTCTGAGGCCCATTTGAGTAGCATAGTCTTTAGCGATCAATTTCAATTTTGAATGCTTTTCGTAGACCATACCTCTACATAATATTTTCTTTTTTCTTTTTGGTGACATATATACCTCTATATTCTTATTATTATTATAAGAGGCAATTATTCTATCACAATCTAACCTACCCCATATCATTTTCTATCCAAAGATTAAGTATCATATCATATCTAGTTTTTCGATTGATACCTCTTCAAACAAAGTTTTGATTAACAAACTCCAAAGGCTAGCCTAGTTAAAAGTTTCAAAGTCAGAATTACCCAATAATTTTATTGCTTTGAAATAAGTAGCGCTATTGCATTTATTTAAATCATTTATAGTCTTAAATGATTTCTCTTATCAATTTGACGCACTTTGCATGAATGTGTATATATGAATTATGGATAGTAGCATTTTAATTTGAATATGTGAAGTGGAAGGAAAATAAAATGCAATTAATTAAAAAGTCAAAAACTTTCAACATTTTATTTTTTTGGACTAAAAGAAACGGACTGAGAAATGTTAGGTACTTTTTTTATATTATTTTTTTTCCTCTGCTTTATTATAATAATATATGACATGTTATGAAGGTAAAACAAATATTTTAGCTTTTAAATTTGTTTATGTTTATGTCAATAAATTCCTGAACTATTATGTATACATATTGAGCTTTTAGATTTTTATTTTTATATCATTGAGAGTTTTTTTTTTTATATATATATATATATAATTTAAGGGCTTAATATAAGCACATAATAGTTCAAGAGGTTATTAACATAAACATGAAAAGTTTTATATATTTTGTCTAATAATAATGATAATTAAACAAGTTGATAAATTCAACACTAAAGTAATGAGAATTAAACAAGTTATGATGATAATGATGATTAAACAAGTATGTATGTATATTTTGACTCTGAATTCTTCAGGTTTATCTTAATAAGTTTTTGAATTATTATTTATATTATAGAGCACTTAAACTATATAAAAAAAACCTCAATAATATGAAAAATAAAAGTTTAAGATCCCAATCTATATAAATAATAGTTCATGAACTTATTAACATAAATGTGAAAAATTTAGAGGTCAAAATATATATCTTACCTATTTTGAACATTAAATATTAAATTTAGAGTTCATGAACATTAAATTTAGAGGTCAAAAAATGTCGCGACACATATATTTTAAAATATATTACATGTTCTTATAAGAAATAAAAGATAAGGAACTCAAAGTGAGTTTGGCTCTCCTCAAAGTTATATTTTCATCCTCAGATTTAGGACATCTCATTAAAAACAATCCGATGGCACCTAATTCTATTCCAGAACAACAAAACATCTATGTTCTTTGCATATCTGCTAAAGTTTAGCATTTTGCTTAACTGCTCATCCTTATCTGTAATGCTTCTTAGAATGGAGAATGGTTAACAACAAAATTATAATTATAATGATACAAAAAATCCAAGTAATACAATAAATGAAAATTTCTAATTATAATAAAATTAAGGATTAATTACTTTAAAAAATTTTTTAGTGGAACAGAGCAAACGTAAGAAATAATTTAGTATAATATATTGAAAAGTGAGAGATAATTTAGTTAAATATGACAAATACTAAAGGATGTAAAGTAATTAACTAAATAAAATACAAAATTCACTTTTGACCAAATTTTCTTAGACTAATGAAAAATATTTTAGTGTAATAGAATAGGCGTAAAGAATAATTTAATATAATATTAAAAAAGATGGATGACTTAGTTAAATATGACAAATGTTAGAAAACTAATAGTAATTAGCCCTAAAATTAAGTACCCATCATAGATTTCATTACATGCAAAAATAATGCATTTGGTTTTGACTGCCTTTGTTACGTTAATCCTAATGCACTTCTAATTAATTTTTCTTTGTGTGTTAAAATTGATTTTCTTCCTTGGATTCACATGCCAAGCCAATTAGTTCATCAATAGGTAATATTGTGGAGTGGCTTAATCTTGCTTTCATCATAACGAAGTATATAAAAATTGCTTCAAGAACAACTATTTTGGGAGACCCATGTTCTATTTTGATCAAACTCGAGTGAGATATATTAAAACAATTGCAGATTGTGAGGATTATATATAAATATATATAGAGAGCACTGCTACTTTGCTTCCCACCAATATCACAGACTCTTGTTTAGTCGTACGATACAGTATCTGTTCTCTAGTTTGCCATAGTCGTCCATCAAACAATTTGTCAAACCTGTAAAACTATTGCTGCTGGAAATGAGACGAGTAGTTAAGGAAAATGCTAAAGTTTAACAGATGTATATAAAACCATTTTTTTTGTGAAAAAAAAAAATGAAGAAATGAATCAGATGGGTTTCTAAGCGGGATCCAAAAGAAAAAAGAAAAAAGAAAAAATTTTTATGCATGTGATTACTTTATACACTTGTATAATAATATCGTGACATATGAAATAATTACTTTTATACGTGTCCAATGAATTTATCATTATATTTTTTTTAAAATATAAGAATATATATATATTCCCACATTTAATGTGGAGAAAAAACTTGTTTACACTGACGTGTATAGCCAATATGTAAGCATAGGTGGCTCTATACCTAAGCCTCCCGATAAGAGCCTAAAAAAAATTGTTTTCTTTAATATATTGATAATCTCTTTCACTTTATTCTTTAAATGATATTTATTATTTTAATTTTGATATACATAAATTCAATCTATTATTTATACCAATAAATATCATCTATTGATGATTTATTGATAACAGTCTAAACAATATTATGTTATCTTTTTTTTTTGCTAATAATTATCTTCAATTTTTTTTTGGTGGTAGATAGCCACAGTTATGTTGTACATTTTTTTTTTCTATATTTTGTATTAGTAGTCAAAAAATTTTAATCAATGTATTTGTTAATTTTAAAAATAATAACTCAACATAAAGCACATCCTTTATTCTTTCTTTATTTTTATTCTTGTGCTCACTAAAATTGTATGTTCTTTAATAAAATCTCAATACTTATCGAATCAAATTTGTAACTATTTCGAATGTATAGATAGCTTATAGAATAGTATTAATCGTTCTTGCTGTCATAGTTTCAGTAAAAAAAATTAAAATGAAAATTAATAAAATCTTATTTATATTTAATTATGTCACAAGAAAGATTAAGTAATTTAGCTATATTAGTATTGAAAAGGATTTACTTTCTAAACTTAAATACAAAAATTTAATTAGTGATTTTGCATCTCAAAAGTAAGTAAAATAAATTTTAAATAATTCTTAAATTTTGCATTTATATTATTAAAAAGCCATCAGAATTACTCTTGCCTAGAGCTGCAAATATTATTAATTCATCCACGTATGTAAGATAACTAAAATCGAATTTAACATTGTTTAATATAAATGAATTCTTTAAGTTTTATGAAATTCATTTAAAAATCCATTTATCATGTATTTGATACAAATGAAGATTAATTTCAAATTCTATTTCATTAAATCATTGAAATTAGTAATAATTAAATCAAAATTTATGAAATTTGATAGAATTTACAAATGAATTTTATATTATAAATTTTTTTTATTATGATAAAATTTTAAATTTTCTTTTTCTTTTATTTCTTATACACTATGTTTCTTGTTTCGTCCTTATCTTTTTATTCTCTTTCTTCTCTTTTTGCGTTTATATTTATAAAAATTTTTTAAAAAATAACCTATATTTTTTATAACAAAATATTTTATTAAATTATATATTTGAATTAAACAAAAAATTCATTTCATTTAAAATTATTTATTTTTATTTTATAATGTATCAAACATATAAAAATTTATTTGGAAGTGAATTTTATAAAAATTTATTTGTAAATAAAATAAATTTCAAATTAGAATTAAATCAAGCACCATTTAAAAATGATATAAATGTGTTTACACACAAAATATTTTTAACATACTGATTTTAAAAATTAAATTAAAAAAATTAAAAAATGAGAAACTAGTTAACCACTTAAATTTTTTTTTAATATTAGGTATTATTTGATAAAATTAAAAATTAAGTGCATAATAATTTTAGTATTGAAAATTTAAGGGTTTTATAATTTTAGTATTAAAATTTTAAGAGTTAAATGATCATTGAATAGATATCAAATTCGAAAAAAAAAAATAAATAAATCTAAGAGATAAATTTAAAATAAGATAATCATATATTTCACAATAAATTATCATGTCATTTGATTTTAAAATATTTTAAAACTTAATTATATCTTGTCAATATTATCAAATCAAGTGGTTTTTTAAAATTAAATATTTAATAAAAAATTATCAAACACACATAAAATTTTAAAATTTTATTAAACAATATTAAAAAATAAGTATTTTTAATTTTAAATAAGATTATGAAATAACTCTTGCTCAAATTCAAGCGATCCAGAGTTTTTAATTTCAAAAGCAAAGAAATCAAATCTGATTTGCTTAATGATCTAAAGGCTAAGAAAATAACAAAAACACAATTATCCAAATCCTATCGTCAATCAAAACCTCAATTCAAAATAATGATAAATTAAACAATAATTATCATTTAAAAAATAAAATAAAATAAAATAAATAAACCCACGTACAAATCGCGTCACTGATTTCATAAACCATCTTTTAACTTCCACCCTTCCTCTATTTTTTCTCCTTTTTTCATGCTACGATAGCCGAAAAGGCCGAATCTATATAATGACCACCACCACTTCCGGCGCCGGATCTCAAGCATGCGCTGCATGCAAATACCAACGTAGAAAATGTGCACCTGACTGCCCTCTCTCTCCTTTCTTCCCTTCCACCCGCCAGCAAGATTTCCTTAACGCCCACAAACTGTTTGGCGTCAGCAACATCTTGAAAATCCTCAAGAAACTCAACTCTTTCGACCAGAAACGACGCGCCGTCAACACCATTATCTACCAAGCCAATGCCCGCGCTCGTGACCCCATTGGTGGTTGTTATCGGATTATACGTGAGTTGAACTCCCAGATTCAGTTTTGTGAGGTTGAACTTAATCTTGTGCGCCAGAAGATTGCGTTTCATCAGCGACTTGTAGTGCCTACAACGGTGTCTGCGTATGATGATATAGCCGTTGAGTCTTGTATTGTTTCGTCGGGGGAGGCATTGCCACAACAAGGACAGTCCAGTGTTGTTGTTGATGGAGATTACGAGCCTAAGGAAGATCATAATGTGAAGATTGAAATAATGGAGGAATTACCAGATGATGCGCTCCGTTATTCGGCGGACATAAGTGAAGATCTTAAACCGTATCTTGGTGGGTTTGATGAAAGAGATAATACTGTTGATTTGGACTCCAAGGAATTCATTCAATCCAGGTTCGTGTCTTACTTATTTTAGTAGTAAACATAAACCCTGAGCAAAATGGAGCACACTATGCTTGGATCGAATCTAAAAATTTGCAACCCATATTCTTTACTACCATAAAATCAAATCTCCTTAGTGACTGTGTTTTGTTCTCTGGGTCAAATTTAAATTTGTAATCCACTTGTTATCGAATTAAAAAAAAAAAAAACCCCATTGTAAACATGTGATATTACATATAAACTAATTAAAAGAACTTGTTAAAAGTGACAGTAATGTTGTCACAGCAATGGCGTCACTTGCGCTTAGTGTTAACAAACCCTTCAATAACAAAAATGTTGAACTTGTTCTCGTCTCGGCGACAATTTGAAAATCCCCAAAGTGTAGGAGAAAAAAGTGAAATTTATGATTCACATTTTATTTATGTTTGCCAAATGTGATGATTGCAGTCAGAAACATACAATGAGAAAACATAATTACTACTAGATGTATTTGTCAAAAGAAGAACTGCTACTGTCACATGACAGTAATGCTTCAGTTACTCTTGTTGCTCTTTATGGACTCCTTTAATGTTCCCATTTCAGGGGTTTGAATGAAAATGTTGTACAGATATAATCACACCAAAAGTTGTTATCTCTCTTGGAGATGGATCTCAAGTTCTAGCTACTTTCCATGTAATTCCACAATACACAGAGGAATAACTATGGGGAACTGGTTATATACCCTAAGAAGCCCTTCATTTCTTAATCAAGTTTATAACTGGTTATAAAAATTACTGAGTGATGATTTTGTCATGTTTCTTTTGTAGGTACATTAATCGCTAGTTTGATGATTTTTAATGAGTATGCTACATGTCAGTTGGAGAAGTATTTGATTAGAAATGCTCATTCAATTTCTTTCACCCAATTCATGTTTTTGATGAATAGCTGACATTAAAATAAAATAAAAAAAAAATAGAAGAGGCTTCACTAGATTTTGGTTCAATAAGCAGCTAATGTCTAGCAAGTTTTGCGTTAAAGATAACTTGTAGTGGGGCTGTCATAACGTATGCCATCGGCTTCATTTGAATAGTGGAATTGATTTTCATATCTGCAGGTGATAGGAATTGTATGTGTATTCTATAAATTGATACTTTAGCATAGTGAAAGCAACTTAAGATTTTTTTGTTAAAAAAAAAAAACAAAAGGAAATCTAACAGAGCATTGTATCCAACGCTTGCATGCTAAATAAATAACTTTGACTAGAATTTTTAGATTAAAATTATTTTTTCTTTGTTCAGTATTATAGATGAATGAGAATTTGGTTGGTATTCAAGTCAACCAGTTTGAATCTTGCACTGTAGAAAAAGAATATTAACTTCACTTCTATGGATTAAGTATACTGTCTTGTTCTTATCTGCTTCATTGTTAATGTTAATTTAGCTTTCTTTGCAGTGACAAAGTGGTGCTAAAAGAAGATGACAAACCAGTGCAACAGAAGCAGAGCACAATTTAAAAAATGCTGCTGCACGGTTTACTCTTACAAATGGGTAAAGATATAGTCATGTAGATGTTAGTGAAAATTTTTGAAATAGCACTCTGTTAATTTTTCCTGTACTAATTCTGTTTGTGGTGTACACATAGCAAAAGGGAAATGGGCATACGGGGGAAATTTCTGTCTGCTAACTTATAATGTTATGACCTACATTACACGGTTTTCTCTCTTTATGTTAAATATTACGTTGATTCTTACCATGTTACCTTTTAAAACTGCTTAGCAAATGCTATTGAAGTTCACAAACATATTCATATGTTTGGATTAAAATTATGCCTGACCGATTTCTGATGCTACCACATCTTGGAAGATAATAGGATATTAAACTGGTAAAATTTCTTAAATTGGTGTCCTGAAGAGATTAGATTTTTCTGTTTTAATCAGAATAACAAGCATTACAGCTGGAAATGCAGTTAGTTTCCCACTCCTGGTGTTTATACAGAAAGAAATGGAAGATTAGCAAATGCTTGCAGGCAAGCGCCAGTAAGGTGGTATAATAGGCCTCCTGATTTTTCTATTTCTCTTGGATCAAGGGTATTGTTCAGAATTTTGAAGTCTCTTCTTTATTTCTAACGCCATTAGAACAAGTAGATGTCCTCATGCTTTTAGTTGCTAATGAATAACCAGCCAGAAAATGAGAAATCATGCGTATAGAATGTACAAATATAGTGCACTCATAAATACATGATTCTCTTGAAATTTAATTTTATATATTTTTTTTGAAAAGATATACTATTTTCAAGTGCTTTAAGTTTACATATATATATATATATATATATATATATATATATACACACACAGAATATCAAGATTAATATACGTTTCAATTACGTCACATTCTTCCCCAAGACACAGATAGCCTTGTTTGTATAATGTTCTGGCCGTGCCTGGAATGATTGTTTCGATATGATGGATGGTATTGTTGGATGATTAGACAGATGAGTGAATAGAAGATATATTTAAGCAAATAGTGGAGCTTAGGTTGCATTAATGGCTGTAGAATTGTTGATGGAACCATTTACTCGGAATCAAATTCGTAGTCCTTGGAGGAGCTACCAAATAAATGCTAACCATGCGAGAGATTTTAATGTCCCACCCCCTAAACTGAAGGAAATTTGGCTTAGGAGCCACAGGACACCAGTGTCAACTCATTTAGACCATCGTATTAGAAAAGTTGGCTTGAATGACCATGCGATTATGTGGCCTCCACTTTGGTCTGCTTTCATCTTCCTATCAGATTCACGATTCAATTGGCCCTCGTGTTTTCTCGCGTCAGCTTCTAGTTTTGTCCCATTTTGCTTGGCCCTCTACAGCTCATTGAAAACCAAACGAAATGCTAAACCATTTTGGTCACCCAAGTTTCCCAATCCAGCAGTATTATTAATAGTGTTACATTTCAGGTTGGGCCTACCAGACTACTTACTAGCATTTTAATTAATTTCTGATCATTGGCACTTGGATTTCAACATCTTATATTATGAACTAATGACAACACTAATCCTAAATCCTGTCTCCATACCACCAAGCAAATAAACACAACATCCTTTCTATGCCTATAATTAGATTTGTTTACTTTTTCTTTTCTTTTATCTTCTTGGGTAACAGCTAACAAGTACTTGAGATTTTTTCTTGCTCGATGGCACCATAACACCTAGCTTCTGCCTCTCAACCAACTGACCAGATTGTCATCTTTAGGCATATGTACTAGAGAACTACATCAAAGAATTTACAATGCAAAGAATTTTGGAATGAAATAATAAATCATGCCTCCAACCATATTTACTACATTATATTTCTACAGGAAATCACAGAATGCCAAGCTATGGGGACCAACCAACTACCTCTGTTTCACTCATTCATCAACTACTTCTAAAAAGTGTTTTCTGACACAGAAGGAGATGAATCAGAAGAAAGATCATTAAGAATTGAATTTGAGCCCCCTTCTTCTTCTCTTGCACTCGCTGTCCTAATATCCTCAATCATCCTATCCACCATACTCATCTTTGGACGATCTCTAGGCAATGGAGCTAAGCAAAGTAATGCTACACGCATAAGGGCCACCATCTCCATTTCCATCTCTTTACACCTCAACAACTCAAAATCAAACACTTCCCAACTCCACTCTTCTCTCCTAACTCTCTGCACCCACCTCACCAAACTTGTTTCCCCTTCTCCACTTGGCATTTTCCCTGTCAAAATCTCTAGCAAAATCACCCCAAAGCTATATACATCACATTTCTGACTCAACTTTCCATGGACAATACTGATGCTATTGTTATTGTTGGGCATTAATTCAGGGGCCTTATATGCACTTAAGAAAAAAGATGAGTGATATAATTGGTGGAGACCAGTGTCTGCAATGCAGGCATTGCCCAAGTGATCAACTAAGATGTTTGACGATGTGAGGTTCCCATGGAAGAGCTTAGCTTTATTGTATCCATGTAAGAAGGCAAGCCCTTTTGCAGAGCCTGAAGCTAGTTTTAGCCTTGTCGTCCATTCCAGCGGAGTCCTCCCCGGCCCTCTATTACCTGCCACCAATTCCAAAGAAAGACATTAGACTGTATATTTTTTAAATGATTTACATTAATTGACCAATTGGTTTGAACTATTAAATTTTTAAATACTGTGTGTAAGCCAACACACTATGCGAGATGAGAACCATTATATCTATGAAACCCGCTCATCTGCGTATTATGGATACACAAACACACTAGTATAAGCAAAAATTACCTATAGTCTACTTGTTAATCATCATCTATCGTAATTAGCCATTCAAACGCTTATAACCTCATTTAAAAAATAATAATAATAAAAAGAACAACGAAAAATAAAACAATGGAAATAATCAAATATGAACCATGTAAGAGCGAATGTAAGCTTCCATTTGGTAGAAAATCGTAGACTAAAAGCAACTCCTCCTTGGAATTATAGTAAGCTCTAAGGCTAACAATGTTATTATGCCTCAACCCCCCAATGATACTCATCCACCCATGCACCTCCCTCCTCCGCCTCCTTTCTCTCACCCTCTTCACTACCACCACACCGCCGCCGTCCATCTGCACCTTGTAAGTGGTTCCCACACAACCTTTTCCCAATAACTCTGCAGACGATTTCAACAAATCATCCACGTCACTAAAACCCTTACACCCTTCAAAGACCACCATCTCCTCACCCTCCCTGGCCCTACCACTACCACCACCATCGTAATACCCTCCAATTTGTGGACGGGACCCGCCTTTCTTCTTTGCAACTTCCCCGTGGGTCCTACTGTCATTTCTCCGTCTTTTATAGTAACGACAACAGCACGTGATAGTCACGACCGCCGCCGCAATCGCCGCCGCGTCGATACCTACTACCATCAGCACCACCCAATTACTCGCTCTCTTCTCCGTTCCATTCCCTAATTCCGCCGGCTGACTACTCACAGTCTGATTGGAGCATTCCCGGCCCAACGGCTCGCCACAAAGATTATCATTCCCAGCGAAGGAACTGGCCGGAAAACGTGATAACCACGCTGGAATCCCGCCGGAGAGATTGTTATCCGACACATTAAATTCCATAACCGATGGCGACAAAGGGTTAACAGCATCAATAGTCCCGACAAATGAATTCCCCTCGAGCCGGACCGTCAGCAAGTGCGGCAGGGAAACCAGCTCGCTCATCGGAATGACACCGGAGAAGTAATTGTGAGACAAGTCGAGGCGGTGGAGGCGACGGAGATGGGAAAAACCAGCAGGGAATGAGCCGGAGAGTAGGTTGTGGGAGAGGTAGAGGTGCTTGAGGTTTGGAGAAGAAGAGAAGTTGAGGTTAGAGTAACAGGAAAGATTGTTGTGCTTTAAGCTGAGGAGTCTGAGGTGAGAGAGTTGAGTGAGTGGGTGAATGGGTCCGTTGAGGTTCAGATTCTCGAGGACGAGTCGAGTGACACGGTGGGTGGTGGGGTTGCAGGTGACGCCATACCAGGAGTCGATGCATGGGTTGGTGGAGTTGAGCCATGAGGAAAGAAGGAAAGTCGGTTCTAGTAAAGATTGCTTGAAAGATAGTAATGCACTAAAATCAGAAGAAGGAGAAGAGGAAGACACAGAAATCGAGAAGAAGAAGGAGGAGAGGAAGATGATGAAGATCATTTTTTTTTTGGGGTGTTTCCAAGGAAAACAGAGGGCAGTACTTGAGGGGAGTTGACTGGGTTTTTAAGGAAGTAGCCGTTAAATGAGGGAGTAAATTTGTTTGGGGCAGGGTTTGAGATAATCCGTGATTTGGAGCGTTTTGGATACGCGTTTGCTTTTAAAACCAAACACGGGGGATTTGGATTCTGTATGCGTTGGTGATGCGGTGGCAGACAAACGTAAGGGATTGGCTGTGTTTGCAAGGAAAGAGACGTAAACGTGTTTATAAAAATTATTATTAAATACATAAAATAAAAAAAATTATAATTTATAATTATGAGCAAACTTAATTATAATAAATAGTTATCCTTTGATTTATATTTTTAACCTAATAATTAAGAATAAATTTATTATACTTAAATAAAATAATTTTTAATAATTAATTAAATCAATACTATTAAGTATTTTGTAATAATAAATAAAATTAACAGACAATCCAAAACATATATACATAAATAAGATAATTATAATAAAAAATTATCTATCAATCCATACTTCAATTTTTTTTATATATAATTTTAAGAAAAAATTTATTAAATTTAAATAAATTAATTCATGACAATCTATTACACTGAAATTTATGTTTATATATTTAAAATTTTGAATAATCAATAAAATGAATTTAAATCTTGACTTTTTATTTAAAGTTTTTACTTTTAAAATTTTATTAACTTGTTAGTTAGAAATAATTTATAATTTATAGATTTTTTTATTTCTTATTTAAAATATTTTAACTCATTTTTTAGAATTTGTTTACTTTTTATGTTTTTGTAATTTTTTGTTTAGAAATAGTTTAGAATTTTTACTTTTTATTTTTAAAATTTTTTATTTAAAAATATTTTTAGATGATATTAACTTCTTCAATAGAATTTTTAATTTCTAATTTAGAAAATTTTTTTATTATAACAGTTGAGTTTTCTAATTTTTTATTTAGAAAATTTTTTTAATATGATATTTTTTTATAATGTAATGTAAAATAATAGCAAGTGATTGAATTATATATAATTTTTTAAAAAATAATAAATAATGAGTTAAAAGTAACTTTGAAATCGAAATTAAAAATATATATTAAAGTTATATTCAAGTAATTTTGGTCAAAATTAGCCTAATTATCTTTTAATCTCACAAAAATAATTTATTAAAATATTTTAAAAATAAACTAGTATTTAAAAATACATTATAAAAATATTAATTTTTAATTTATAAAATTATAATAAAATTTTATTTTTAATTTATAAGATTATAATAAAATTTAAAATATAAATATTTTATATGTATATTATTTAAAAATAAAAATTTATAAATTCTTTTGATTACTGGATATTGTCACTGAATGATGACGATAGATAATTGTTAATAATAAAAAGATGATAAATAATAATAAATTTATTAAAAATTAAAAAATAATTTAAATTTTATTAATTATTTTTTAAAACTCATCAAATATCAAAAAAAAAAATAATTTTCATCGAGAGCCTTAATTTGTCAATTTGTGATGTTAGCGATTTTTAACTTTTTTGTTTTCTTATTGGAGTTGATGCTAAAAAATTCTTCAAGAATGCTCAATCATGTCAAATTAGAGTGTGAGAAGATGGGCCCATTCAAGACAAGGACGGTCTCTTCTAATGCACAAATAGACACACAGCCCAAAGGCCCACCCAAAAGCACAAAGCTGGAGACAATGACAATACAACCATCTCATCTTTTGTTTGTTTTTACCCATTATTTTATTAGGCCGACAAACTAAAATTATATTACATATCATCAACACCCAAGTCTACTGGATTTTTTTTTTCTTAATAAATCTAAGGTGCTGACAATAAATAATTTTTTCAGAATTTAATAAAATTAAAAATTAATCAATAATTTGTTTCAATTAAAGTTAAAATTTGATTAATTAAAAATCAATGAGATTAATTTAATTTAAAATATATTGTTTTATAAGAATATAAAAATTTTTAAGAATTATATTAATTTATTCAATTTAAAGGTTAAAAATATATTTTTATTTATTTATCATAAATTTCTGATTTCTTTAAAAAATGTATAAAAATAAATGTACTTTTTAAAAATATCAGTTGGAGTATTAAATTGATCCAGCTGACCAAATTATCTGATTTTGAGAACATTGAAGTAGGAGAATCTTTTTCCAGGGAAAATTTTTGTAAAATGAAGTTTATACCGTGTAATCTTGTTTTGTAGTTGAGCTGAGAGTTCAATCTCTTAAAGAAAATCGCGTAATATCGTTTTCAACTTTTTGACTAGTTATTCAAGAGCGAATCATATTCAGACGATGGCAGCTCTTGCGACTCTAGCTCTGACAAAATCCCCACAAGACAAGATCACGTGCACTCCAATTTTAACATTTTCCCCAACCCAAACTCAATGCAAAGTATCGACATTGGCGTGTGATCTATTCCTTAATACATCTCCTCTTTATTCTTCAACGCCAACCTAAAACATCAGTTGTACAAGTAAATTTGTGATCCACGTTAAGTTAACCTGAGTGAAAGGTGAAGCAGTCAACACCTGTTCCTCCTCTCATAAACACTGTTGTTGAAGGTGCCATGCCATGGACGCAATTTATCAAATGGCGTGGACCCATCATTTTACGCTAATCAATAACTGCCGACTACTAGTAGTACCCGCTCCCATTCTGTTTTGGGTCTACTGCCCTATCAATCACTCTTTTCTATTTGATGACATGCCAGAACATCACAGATCTTGTTATTATTATTATTATTATAACTTGATTGCTATGTATTCTTCTATCATCATATATGGATGTCATTAATCAAAGTGAAATATTTTCTTTTTACAGCTTTTTTTTTTTAATCTTTTGCAATATCATATCATATCAGAACAATAAACTTTGTTCTCAATATTATTCATCAAGTCAATACCAATATTCACTTATTCTATCATATCATTGAAAAGGATAGTCTAATTATACCAAAAGACTTGCAAATGATGAAAACATATTCTATTTTCTTGGGTACCCTTCAACTTAACTAATTTGCGAATCCCAACTTGTCATCTTGTGAAATGCAGATCTACACAGAGAAACAAAATTATGAATTAACCTTTTTCCCCCCTCAAATTAGCTATTCAATTTGAATTATGATAAACTATTTACTAGAATCATACATAAACCAACAATTCATTATATATAGACAACAAAATAATTCCTACGCAAAAGCCATACAAATAATTCTTGACTGGCAAAAAAGCTAATGTTTATACAATATAAATAACAACAACAATAAAAATGTAGAACTAAAATAATCTAAAAAAATGCATTAAAAAAAAAAAGAAATAAGACGAACTATATCAATTTTTTAATAAAAAAAAAGGTCTTGATTTCAACACTTGTTTTGTTTTGATCTCCCTTTAATCTACTAACAAATCTCAATACCCCCTTTTCCAATCCATAATTGAACCTTCAAAAGTTTTACAAAACCCCAAAAAAACAAAAAGTCATCCCAAACACAAAAAAAAACCAACGGTAATTAATTAGCTACTCCTCCCAGATCAGAGAGTCCACTTCCAGATCTTGATTCTCAGATCAACCTTACACTTGTCTTCACTCGTTACGGCCGCCGTTGGCGTCTTCCCTTTCGGTACAACCCCTTTAATTCCCTCACACGTAACTCTAATTCCAACATTCTTACTCTTAAACCCGCCCATCTTCACTTTCAGTTTAGTATCTAACTGAATTTTCAACGCCACGTCAGCACCGTTCTTCTTCTTCAGATCCGATCTCAACGAGTTTACTGACTCCGCGTCCAGATCGTTCGACCCCGAAACCACGACGTTTCTGAAACTTGTCTCGTTCTTCTTGCTCAAGCTGTACGCCGGCAATGTGCCGTTCCCGAGGAATACACCATCGTTGGCTGTAAAGGAGGATATGGTGAAGGAGTCGTAGAAGAAGGTGAGGTGGGCGTTAGGGTTTTTGGAGATGACGGTGAGATTGAGGAGGGCGGCTAAGTGGCCGGATAAGGAGTCAGAGGTGGTAGTGAGATTGAGACGGTGGATACGGAGGGAAGGGATGGAGAAAGTAGGTCGGTGGGGGCGGTAGAGGATGTATAGGGCGGCGCCGGCAATTGCGGCTATTAGGAGGAGAAGGAGGATTATGAGGATTGTCCAGAAGCAGAAGCAACAGCAAATGCTTCGGCCGCTGCGAGTGCGGTGGCGACGGGTGTGGGGCTGAGGGCGGTAGGGTGGGCGGGAGGTGGGGTTGTAGAGGTGTGATTTGGTGGAGGCGGGTGTAGGGTTGTTGGGAGTGGTATTGGTGGCCATGGTGGCAGCGGCTTCATTTGCTGTGGGTTTGGCGGAAGGGAAGACTCTGTCCGACATTGGAGAATTGTAATGAATATAACAAAAGAAAAGCAAAGATAAAAGTAAGTATAATGTGATGATGTCTGAATTCAGACGCAGAAGATTAAAAAGGAGGAGACCTAAAGAAAGAGAAGTACAATCTAGCGATAAGGAAGGAGACTGGTTACCCTTTTCTTTTTCTTTTTTTTTTTTTTTTTGGGGGTGGGGGGGTTGGGGGATCTGAAGAATGAGTGTGTTTTAGTCTTAGTTTTTAGGTAGCTGTAAAATTTCTGACTTCGGGGCTTTCTAATTCTATTCTGTGATTTGAATGGGGCATCTCTACAGTACGCACACGTAGCATAGTGGTGATGATGGATGTGGGGTCCATATGGGTAAATCATGGGAGATCCGAAGGTTCGTGTAATACGATAGTTTGATTTGAAGGCATTATGGGATTTTGACCCTTTTGATTTTATCCGCGTTTTGTTATTAATGAGCTGGTCTTCACTCCTACCTTTTTCTGGCTTCTTTCTTCACCACATTTTACCTAAACTGATGTTAATCCTTCCTTAATTTCTAATTTATTGGCTATTTTGTAATAATGGTGATATCAATGGTTTTTTTTAATTGCCTTTTTTTAAATAATTGAGGTTTTTCTATTAAAAAATATTTTTATAATCTAAAATATGAAATTAATTTTTGTATGTAATAATAATTTTAACATTATAATATTATATTTGTGATGAAATTTCTTTGATCCTTTGTACTTTTATAAATCGTAATTATTTCATTATAATTTTTATAAGTTAGTACCATTTAAAGAAAATTATTTGCAAAATGCATTAGTTCTTTTATTAAAGAGAAATACTAATCAATATTTACCATTTAATCAATGTCATCTCTTAACTTTAAAATTTTAAAAAGATATATTGTACAATCTCATGACATTTAAATAATATATTTTTAATTATTATAATAAATAATTTTAAAATATTTTTTTAAAAAATACAAACAAATTAAATGGCGTGTTGAATGAGATTATTCAGAAAGGAGTGTCGTTATAAATTGTCTTTATTAAAATCAAATTATTTCTTGTGTAGTTTTTGTTCTAATAAAAAAAAAAAAAACCTAAAGATTTTTATGATTCTGAGAGTTTTGATCCAAATGTATGGTTTTGGGAATCTAAACTCAATGTGAAGAAGAAGGCAAGAAAATGAAGGGAGAGGAAGAAAATGATTATGTTCATTCAACACAAGTTTTGGCAAACAGAAAACAGGAAGAATAAAAAGTTGAAGATAATAAAGCGATTCAACACAAGTTTTGGCAAACAGAAAACAGGAAGAATAAAAAGTTGAAGATAATAAAGCGATTGAAAAGGGAAAGGAATGAGATGGATTTCTTAACAAAAAGAAAAAGAAAAATATGAAGAAATTTAATAGCAGTAAAAGAAAAAAAGGCGAAAGTTCCTGTTGTTGTTGGAAGGCAACTCAATACGGCGGGAGAAGGATGGTACCAAATCATTGCCCATAAAGCCACCGACTAGTCTGCCTCGCTTATTGTTTCATAGTCATTAGTCTCAGGCAACCCTAAGCAAAAATAATTACTAATAGTAGTTTAGTTTAATAATCAAAGTCATTGGTTTAGTTTAGTTGCAATATAGCTTTAGCTTAAATTCCAAGTCATTAAGAGCAACAACTCCGAAGAGCATGGTATAAGTTTAATTATGAAATCAGGTATTAGAATCTGCAATTATTATGTTAATTAGTAATATGAAGAAAAAGCTTAAATGGAGTGAATAATAATAAAAATGTAATTGTTGTACTTTGGATGCCACCGACACTCACATTTTGCCTGTTTAGTTCTTCACTCTTCTAGTTGAAACTTAGACTTGCCCCTTGTTCATCCAAAACTAACAATTATGAGTTCTTATTTTATGTACAGTGGAATATATGTTCAGACTTACTAATGGTCAAAAGAAAATTAAATACAAAACTATATATTAATAAGCCTTTAATTCGATGACATTAAAAATTATTAATATTAATGTTTAAACTTTCGGTTAGATTAAAAAGAATAAAAAATTAAAGTCTAAAACTCTCTTTCCAAATTACTAAAAATTATGATAACAACAATTTTGTGCTTTAATCTAGTGATAGTTTTAGTCTAAACATTGAATTTCTGAGGTTATACTACATTTTGGAAGTATAGACACATGGATTGTAAATATAATGAGCTAATGGATTATTAATTAATGGGTTTAAGGTTAGCAAGTGGAATGATCTGACAATAACAAAAAGTCATTAATCATCACAGAATAACCTGGATTAGTTGAAATCCTATAATTTAGAAAGGTCAAAGATTGATTACTAATGGAGCCCATCAACTCTAACCTCTCTACCCATTACTGGCACCAAACCAATTCCAGTTTCAGCACTAGTGTTGGTAATTGCTGTGGATTTGGCTTTATTATCATTGTTGTCGCTGCCACGAAATTCAATGTCAGGTGGGCTGCAACTGCCGTTCATTCCAATTGGAACGCCAAAGTACACCTCACAAAGTCGCTCTCTCCAAATATAAGACAACTATTATTTCAATTAATTAAACTTCAGTTCAGATTCAAACTTATAATCACATCACTAGATATTAGTTGAAGTGATAAAAGAATGTGTTTCTTATTTGTTCTCTTAAAATCATTTCTAAATTTACTCAATCATATGATAAATTTACTTAAATGTAAAATGTAATCACTATTATATTATCAGAACATATTTGAATGTTTGAAAAAAAATTAAAAACTATTAGGAAATAAATGTCATACATAGAAATTCTATACTAATTTTTTTATTTAAAAAAAAAAAAACTCATCCTAAAATAATATGGCACTGTAAGTGTAGCGAAGAATTATGCGAATAAGCGCCTCAGAATATACTGCCACTAATCAGGGGATCTGCTTGCCAATGGCAGCTATGGTACTGCTATAACTGCATCTGGTTGTATTAACTGGTGGGGCAACAAATAATTCTATACCTCTCTTGCCTTTAAATGAAACAACAATCTAACGCCTGGACCTTTCATCAAGATTTTGTAGATCTATTCATTCAAAGTTAGGGCTGCCCACATCTATCAGACCCCCACTCTGTTCTCCAGTGAAATTCAAGATTTTGTAATTTCAGCACTAGGAAAATGCATTTCAGACAAATAAATTCAATGTAACTAACTTTGTACTCAAGTGTCATCTATATCTATAGTAGCAGGAAAGGGAAGAGAGTTGAAAATGAAGAACACAAAAGTATTTCATGAATCAAATTAATAGTTTGATTCAATTAAGATAAAAAAATTAATTAATTAATAAACTTATATAATCAATTAAAATCGAAAAACTATATCAAACTGTTTTGACATAGAACTATGTTGCTTTGTGAAAAAAATTAAAAATTTTTAAAATTTCACTCTTTTACTCAAAATTTAAAACTTAAAAAATATTTTCCTTATTTTTATCATATTATATTATTTTTTAGTAATATTTTATTAAAGCCCGATTGATTCAATTGAACTAGTTAAATCGAAAACTAATCAACCAACAAACTCAATATCGATTTGGCTTTTAAAACATTAGCACTTTATTATATGAGATTTCTCATATTGCTGCTGCATAATATGAAAAGGAAATGATAATAATTAAATTTTGATAAAATTAAAAAGAAAGATAAATTTTAATTGCAATTTCCCATTCACACTTTCAAAATAGATAATTTTATTTAAAAGTAATTGAACCTGTGTCAGTTATACTCAATATTAAAATTCATATCAAGAACTTTTGTCATTTACTGACATGACTATTTTATTATTATCATACATATTATAAAAATATTTATTAAATTTAAATCAATTAAAATTTTCAAAAAAGATAACAAATATTTTTTAAAAAAATCAATTGAAATCTTATTATTAATTAAAATATTTATCTTTGATAATCTTTTTCTACTTTTTTAAAAATTCAGCTCAATTTCATAATCAGAATCACAATTTTTCCTAGTGACATTAACAAATAGTCTAGAGTCTCAATTTTGTAGTTTAATAATTGACATAAATTTAACTAATTTTGAATAAAATCAACTATTTCAAAAGATTTTAATATAGCTATATTAAGTTTTTATTCTCATTAAGCCAAGGGAATATATATATATATATATATATATATGCAGAGGGCAAATGTCAGGATAATACTAGATTGAACTTGTATATGAACACATGTGCCTTCTCTTTTATCTTTATGTGTTCTTTTGATTAGAATACAATCATATCCAACCATGCCACAACAGCTTTATCACATGCACATGCATGTTAGCTTGCTAGATACACGGCCAAAAATATTTTGGCCATAAAGAAACAAGCTGCATGTGAAGGCTTGAGCATTTTCGCCTGGTAAGCGAGGGTGTGCTCTGCCTTTGCCCTATATGAGGAGAAAATAAAATAGTTAAATAATCAGTTCCATCATCATAGAGTGCTTAGTTGCTTACTCTACTTATATGGCATGTTACTAGGAACACAAATAAACATATGTAACTTCAAGCCACTACGATTCAAGATCCTCCTGCAATTTGCATACCATTCTCCTGTCACTAGCCAAGGCAAGAAAATCTACTTAAAATTTTCTTGTACAATGAAAGACTATGATTCAATGTCTTCAAAGAATGAATATGATCAAAATAGAAGAATATGATTCAAGAAAATTCTTCAGAAAATCCTCCCATCTGATGATATAGTGACAGATCACTCAGCTACATCAACAGCATCTTCCCGAACTGATTTCTTGCACCTTGCTGGCTGCAGCACTTAGAAATGTTATTCTTTTTGTCGCTCTCTACTCTTCTCAAGGACGCTCTTTGAAGTCACCTAATCTGTTATAAATAACACTACAAGTTAAGTTTTCATTCTAGCCTTTTCCTCAACCTTCCTAACAGCATGTGACATATAGTTAAGTAGGGGAGAAAAAGAAAAGATCCATATTTCCGAATGGATAACAAATAAGGAATGTTGAGGCGGGGGGGAGTGGGGGAAGAGGGTGATCGCTATCGTAAGAAAATGCAATTAAAATAAAAGGACCCTTTCAAAATTGTTGAAACATGATATTTTATGCCAGATGAAAAATTGCATCATAATGATAATTCGAAAACAGAAAAAAATGACTTTATCTATCAGGAATGAACGGACAACAATCTAATACAGGCAGTTCAGATCAATAGGTAAAAACTGAGAAGGTGGTCAGTTAAAAATAACATAAAGGTGCTCACTATCCTAGAAAATGCAATGGAAAAATCAACGAACCCATAACAAGTTAGTTTAAAACAATACAAATTAAGGTGCAATACAAATTGCACCTTACATGTTGGAAATACAAACAAAATATGGCCTCATCAATAGTATGGAAAAGAGACCTTTGATTAAGATACCATTAGGATGCTTTTTTATTTTCCTTTTCACTTAATCAGTTCACTAAAACATTTTTAAACTTACTAAATTTATTAATATATTGTAATATTAATAAATATTGTAAATATAATAAAAAAATTAAAATAAATTATCAAATTAAGAATTATTATAAATGCAGTTATTAATATAATAATATATTATATTTTCAATGCAACAGTCAATGATACATACCTCTGAATGTTCCTATATGTAAGCATAATAGTGAATATAATGGGAATCACCGCTGAGCACAAGTGTTCCAAGGAGTGCCCACTGATAAAGTAATGATTAGCACGGTATATTTTCCTGTCAAGAGCAGCTTCAATTTTGGCTATAAGGTAAATCCCTGTACCATATGACATTAAGATTTAGAAGCAAATGCTGCTTGGTGCATGAAAAACAAAATAAAATGCAAGTTTACAACTACACCAACATATTTAAAGTGCAGGAGGTATAAAGCAGATAAAAAAGCAGTAAATAGAAAATTGACCACAAAAGAGAATACAACTCAATGTTTCAAACTTATTTACAACCATATCACATAAGAAAGGTTGGTATCTGAAGACCTCATTTGATCACTTCTAAAGTTCTAATCTTAAACAAGTATTCTTGCTTGTCAAATAAAGTTCACAAAAATATGGATAGTGACAACCATACCCCTGAAAGACCAACTATTGTGGAAGAGAACAATTTCTTAGGAGCACAAATAAGATTGCTGTATAAACTGTTTATCTTTAGAAGAAGCAAAATTTTCATCAATTATGTTCAAGAGTATCATTCTAGTGTAGGGACATGAGAGAGAGAGAGAAAGAGAAAGAGAAAGACTATCAATTTCCACTGTGTCATGACAGCCCATACTCCACAAGTCGATATGCTACGAGAAAAATTGGCATTAATCACACTAAAAAAGCTTGACTGCAAAACAATTGGAGGCAGCACTGCACCCGGAACAAAACTAGACAAGTATTTACACATATCACTATCCCCCAGAAAAGTTTACCACTCTCTTCATAGACGTGTTTTTCTATTCAAAGAGATGAATCAGAAACCAAATCTGCTTTTTTTTCCCCCAACAAAACACAATTCTCCTTATAAAAAAATATTTCAAGCATCTTAAATTAGGGCTGAATGGCCAATGCACATGCATACATATCCTCTCTCAGCACTTGCGCTGCAAGGATAGGAGTAGCAACCAACATAAAAGGGGACTAAAATATATCTTTCCATGTCTATTCTTCAATTTTTCACACTAAAAGACCAGAAGAAATTTGGAAATAATAAGTGTGATAAGAGTTTCCTTCAGGAGTTATAGAAGCCAGCAACAACTTTTTCTCACAAAATTATTTTGATACATGCAGCCTCAATATTATTTTCATTAAATGATCACTGGTATTTGCTTTTGCTTGATTTGAACATAAGTCCTAAGTTGGAGATTTTTTTTTATGCCATAGGTGCATGAAAATTTCTATATATTATTCTTTACTGACTCAGATATAAATGTAACAGATGCTATAAGGGCAGAGACTACCTGCTGCCCAAAGCCAATACATTGAGTGTGTATATTTGGGTGGGTACAGAAAGGTCATGCCTGGTATTGCTATGCATGGAATCAACTGGAACATCATGCACAACCGAAGATCATTAAATATTCTGCAACCAACTAGCAATCCATCCTCAGCAGAAAACTTAAGAATATCCATGATGCAGGAGCAGCAATCAATTAGACAAAGGATTACAGATCAAATGTAGGAATGAAAAACCAACCTTGCATATGCAGTGCAAAGTAAAACAACAAACAGCAGCCCAAACAAACAACTTATTCCAACCCGTTGCCCCACTCTTTCCACAACAAAACTAGAAAAGAGTGAAGAATATGCTATCATCATCTGCATATAGCAATGCACATTAAGAAACTGGAAACAGAAACATCATGCATAAACAACACGAAATTGGTGATAAGCAAAAGAAACCATAACCCCACTTTCTTTTGGTATGAATTCTTTTTTTTTCTTCACAGTGGTATGAATTCAATTAGCCAAATTGCGAAATTGAAAGATATTCCAGTTTCAAATATAGTAATAGTTGAATGTTAAGGACCATTCATGTAGTCTAATTTGATCATTTCCTACATTTTGCTACAAACCAGACAGATTCGAAATATAGAAACAAACAGGACTCAATAACTCAAGAATTATAGAACAGAAGAAAACTGCTAACCGGCAAGGTGTCCCACATGACTCTACTGTCATCAGGCTTAAGATGATAGTAAGCCGACCCAAAAGCCACACATACAATTCCTCCATAGAATAGCACCCAACCCCAAACCTCTCCTCTCAAGCTGCATTAAAAAAATTTGAAAAAAAATCATCAAACAACAGCAAAAACAGAACATAATAAGAATAAAGAACACAAATAAGCACAGGACTACCTTATATTAAAAGAGCAACCTTGAAGAGAGAGGATAAAACCCACAACGCCAACAACCAAAAAGGGGAAATTGGTAATCACATTCAAAGTGTTGGGCACTCCTGTCCAATAACCAATCTTTCAAACCCACAATGGCATGTCGTTTATGTAAACAAAGTAATCAATTAAAATTAAGACAAATGAACCTTGAACCAGATAGCAAAATCACTTGAATTTTAACCAGAACAGATAATGTCATGGATAAAAAAGAAATATAGAAATGGATAAGAAAGTACAAAAATATTACTATATACCAAGTAAATTGCGCATGTCAGCAAAGAGATGGTGATGACGGTGGTGATTATGAGAGAGAGGGATCTTAGGTGTGACCAACATAACAAAAACCCAGAACAAGAAGACGACTCCGCAACCCCAAATACCATTTCTTTTTCCTCTTCTTATCTCTACTTTCTTATTTACCATCCAATCCATCTATATTCCTTCCTTTCTTTTCTGTTGACTTCCTCCTCTTCTCTTCTGTAAAAGATATCGCCTTTAGTCTCTCTCTCTCTCTCTCTCTCTTAAAAAAGTCTCAACTTTCCCTCTTTCACGTTGATTTTTGTGGCAACATACAGCAAGTTTCAGAGGTTGTTGTTTCCAGTGTCCTTAACTATGGACTGAGTTGACGATGTTTTGCTCATTCAATGCTGCTGCCTTAAATCCGACACGTCGTTTTCTTGTGTCCCAGTAGCAGTTCATAATGGGCTGACACGGGGCTTTATTTTTGTTAAAAGCCTAGTACAGACATAAAAGTAGGCTTTTACCGGCCGAAGCCTACAAGCAGACACTGAAAGAAAAATACATGGGCAAAAGACCCACTGCAGCCCAAATATCAAACCCGTTAATGACTGTGTAATCTCGTATTTAAGTTAATGACTGTATAACCTCGTATTAATTTTGTTTGAAGCTCTTAAACCTTTTTTTTTTTTTAATAGATGAAAGAGAATAATTCTCATTTATAAAATATCAAATATAAGAATACCAATACATGTAGAAAATTAAAGATTACAATTTATAACACATTATGTTGGCACGACGTATGTTAAATATGATCCGAAAAGTGAAGATCTTTTTTTGTAATAGCACAACCATATTGATAATGCATTGAATCTTGCATAACAGCGAAAAACAAGTTTTAGTCAGTGGCTGTACAAAACCATAACTCAACATTTTTGTTTTCAAATAAGTCTAGTTGAATTACTTCATAAAACTAATCAATTTTTTTAATAATAGTATAAATCAATCTTATAAAAAATAATAATAATTTTTATATAAAAGAATCCAAACTTTCATTAAAAAAACTAAAAACTCTCATTGGAGTTAAAAAAAACTAAAAAATCTATAAAAATAAATACATATTTATATTATTGTGATGAAAATAGATAACATAAAAATAAAAATAATAAAATTATAGGCTACCGTTAATAATTAGCTGTCGATAGCTCTTAATGATGAAAAAAAAATTTAAAAAAAGTAAAAGGGAAAACGACTAGAGTTTTTTTCAAAGCAATTTTGATCCGTTTTCACGAAGCCTTCCACTATTCAATTTGGTTAATTTTGTTTCTTAAAAAAATTGCACTATGGTTACTCTAGTGCCTAGGACTTGTGAGTAGTACTCTAAATCACAATTTCTTAGCATAGGGTAAAAATTTGGATTGATCTGACAATGAATCTTTATTTGTCATATTAAAATCATTACATTACATTTCAATAAAGTTATTGATTTTTTTATTTGTCACATTAAAATCATTACATTGTACTTTTATCCAAGCAATTATGATCAAGTTTTAGTGATTCCGTCATAGAAAAAAAAATCCCTTTTGACACCTATTGACTATGTTTTAATCATAATCAAATAATTCAAACATTCTTTTAGAAATTTGATCTAATTTTTTTAAAAAATTAAAAGAATTATCGCGATTTAAATGCTTAACATTCTCTATTAAAAGGTAAATACTGAGCAACTATTTCTATTCCATTCAATTCTATATTTAAGGTGAAATTTATATGAATGCACTAAAATTAAAATATGTAATAAGGGAGTGAAAAAAATGAACATAATAAAAATTATACCTTTAAACAGAATAAATTTCAACAATAAAAGCTTAAACCCAAATTGAGAGAACTAGTAATATTATTCAAAAGATGTTAATAATGTGTGAAGCTTCGTATTTATAGAATTTGAGGCTATCAAATTCTATACTGAAAAGGGAAATATAACATATAAGTAAATTCTAAATAAATGTAAAAGGGAAATCACAATGAGTGAATTAAGTTTATATTGACTAAGATTCATGGACAATCGATTAAAATAGGAGCAAAATATGCCTAAATGATATTTAACTGTCGTTGATAGTTAGTTGTTGGTAATTATTATTAATTATTAGTAGTTGACTAAATTATAATTGTAATAAAATAAACTCAATATTTATTTTTATTAAATAAATAA